>CM046531.1:3030000-3297500 GCA_024713555.1 Spirodela polyrhiza | reverse complement strand
GAGTTATTCCCCTGTTCAAAGGTCTATTGGCCGAACAGCACGACTGCCTGCCGCCTGTTCCTCCGACGATAAAGGAAGCATGTCGGGGGTATGAGTCTGAACGGTGTCTTCATGGTTCCCACGGGATAACGAGTACTGAGATACGTACGCTCGTGGTGAGAGAGAGAGAGAGAGAGAGAGAGAGAAAGAGGAGGGCACATGAAGCAAAGTGGAGGGCGGTGGACAATGCGGAACACATGAAGGAACGGTGCTGCAGGAGACGAAAGAGACGAAGACAAACTGCTGGAAGACGAACCCATCGAGGTAGTCACGGGTGGAGACGTGAGCTGAGCCTTCCCTGTCATTCTCTTCGATAGAATCCAGAACCATGCTCGTGCTTAGGGTATTGAAGGAGGGGCGAGACAGAACAAAACAGTCCCAAGACCGACTGCTCGGCTCAGTGGGTGGGGGGAGGAAAAGCTGCACCACCATTCTCCACTCCCATCGGCACAGTTCCCCTTTCATCGCGCCATCTCACCCATCAGTGAAATGTCTTCAACCGCGAAATCTTCTAACCGTACCCGGCATTTAGACCGCAGACGGAGTAACCTCCTGCTTACGCTCCGCCGCGGCGCCGCCATGTCGTCGCCGTCCTCCAAGCTTCTGCAACTGGCCGCTTGCCTTTTCTCGCTCGTTTCCCTCCTCCGGGGGGCGGACGCGGCGGCTCCGGCGGTGCCTACTGTCAACCTCTCCCGGGTGGAAGACGCGCAGTATTTTCATATCTACTTCGGGCAGAGCTTCAAGGTGATCAAGAACAGCATTGACGGGAAGAGCTACCTTCTCATGCAGGTGAGTCTGCGCTCCCCTTTGTCCTTCTCGACGGCAGGAATCCCCCGTTTGAGTAACTGTATTATTCCTCTACTATATTCTACTTCGAACATAGCGATCTATATTAGGGGAAAAAAGTGTAGTAGTTCAGCAAAAAAATTTCCCGTCCCTTGAATAACCCATCTGTCGCGAAATTTGATTCCTCAAACATCTGATCCAACAAATTCATCGCGTCCGGGGTGGCTTTTGGGGAAAAGAGGAATTCGAGGATGGCGTCCACGGCCAGGTACTGCACCGGAAGAATCAAATCCTTCGTCATCCCGCTCTCCAACTACTCCCTCGACACCAGCACCCCCGGTCTCCCAGGTACCCATCCACCATTTCTGCTTCCACGTAGAGATCAGCTTTCCAAGTTCTCATCCGTTCTTGGTTCGGATGTATCTGCTGCAGTTTCCTTCTTCGAGGTGAGGGCCGGAAGAAGGTCCATTCATGGCCGTGTTCGAAAGCTCTCGTGACCCGTTCCCGCCTGACTGTTTTCTGCTGCGCAGTTGTTGGGTTTGCTGGAGGGCTTGAAGGGCGTCACGTCCGACTCGGTGACTTCCGAATGCCTGCTGAAATCTCTGTCCACAGGGAACACGACGATGGTGAGCAAGGACCCGCAGCAGCTGAAGCAATTCGCAGCGCACTTCGTCAGTGACGTCGACGGAGAGCAAGCCTGCAATTACGCTGCTTTCATGCCGATGGAAGAGATCTCACCATTGCAGGTACCGCTGCTGCGACTGCTCCCCGTGATCCCCACCTCGTTTAATTGACCGTATTGAGCTTCCCTGAAACATGGATCATTTTACAGAGGGCAGAGTGGATCAGGTACTTGGCGCCATTCGCGAACGCAGAAGCTCGAGCGAACGCCGTCTATGGCGCAGTTAAGTTATTATGTTACCACTTCTGCCGAGAAAACAGAACAACTGGTGGTGGTTAAGGGAAACGAAAGCGTGCGTAGTTTCTGACATATGGTGATCTCAGGTGAAGAGCAATTACCTGTGCTTGAGCAAGTTGGCGGCGAACCAGAGTGAGCAGTTCAAACCAGTGGTGGCCTGGGTGGAGTACAACCAGGTCCGCTCGCCGTCAACAGGCGCCATCATCTACCCTAAAATTCGCTGACTGACACCCTTAGATGCGCCCCTCTTGTCCCCTTTTTCTGCAGGGCATCTGGTCCTTCGTCCGGGAGGCGTACAAGGAGCAGGTAGACGATGAGCTCCGCTTCTTGCCAAGGTCAGTCAATTCATGCCCATTCGAATGTTCTCAGCTTGTTGGACTGCCCTCTTCAACTACAGCTCGTGATGGACGCCGGCGGGGAGAACATCGACGACAGCCTCACAAGAAACAGCTACAACGTCTCCGATCCCGACGACATGGACAACTTCCATGCCATTCTCTGCGTAAGTTGCCGCCCGTTTCATCTCCTTCCTTCTGCGTAAGCCCGCGCCGGGGTTTTACCATTTGACCGGAGCAATTCGGTGGGTTAGACGGTAACCGTGCTGATCGACGAGACGTACACGCCGGAGCCGGCTGGGTACACGCTATCCACCTTCCTTGAGAACGTAGAGGTGACGGACAACTCGTGCTTCGCCTTCCTCACCAACCAGAGCCTCTGGAGGACCGACAAGCGGATCCGGGCCACCGCTGACGGCCACGCCGCCGGTGAGATAAAAGGCACATCGGCCTCTCTGTGTTTCTCCATCTTCCTCCAACCGATTGGCCTGATTCTTTCTCCTTCTTGGTCGCCGGAAGACTGGTTCGACGGGGCCATCGCGCAGCCGCAGCTGGTGCTGGCCGACCTCATCGAGGCATTCTTCCCCACCGGTGGCTACAAAACCACCTTCTTGAGGAACCTGGCGAAGGTACCGCAAGCTCGAACTTCTGATTCAGCAAGGTTCAAGCCTCTAACGCTGCTGGCCATTTCGTTTGCAGGGGGAGGACGTCATTAACATCGGACCTGAGACGTGCGACAGAGGAAGCTCTGCTCCATTGGAGCCCACCATTGTGCCATGCCAGTGATCCATTGTTCTCAGAACCATCTTCGCTCTCCTCTTCAACCTAACCCCCGAGTTTAGAGATGCTTTTCGTCCTCGTCCGTTATGTCCCAGACCTACGTTGCCCTTTGGTTGATTGACGAAGAACAAAGCTGAATCCATTCGAGTTGACTTTTCTATTCTCCGGAAAGACCATCGCTTATCCTTTTTTTTCTCGTCATACCTTCCCAAATGTCAACGTTCTCGATAGCCGTCCATCAGGTGAACTCTCAGTGAAGACACCCGTCTGATCGATAAGTCCAGATTCTGGTTTCAGCTTCCTCGCATGGGAGCCCCAGAACGAGGGATGAGCCGAGGAAAACGAAGAGGGGTTTGAGGAGGCTCCGGAGATCGGAGTCTGGGGGAGGACGCGATGAAGATATTTGGAAGGTATTACGTCAATCCAAGACAGCTGGTGCTCGCAGCTTCCGGGTACGTCTTCCCATTTGACGCCTCACTCCGAACATTCATCGGAAAAATTAGGGATCTCGTTGGTGTTCCAACTTTCCATCGTCGATCTACCTTCTTATCTGCGAAATTGGGGGCTTATGCTCGTTTGGATTGTCACCGATCGTCATCGTCCGCGTCGATTAGAATCTCTGTAGACTCCCCTCTGGGGGCTAACTCCTTTCCTGTAATTCCCGATTCGCAATCGGAGAAGGAAACGATGACGACGACAAATGAATGGTACAGGCTGCTGTTCTTGGGCGCCACGACGTACGACGTCCACAGGTCTATCAAGAACAACGAGCGACCCCCCTCCGAGGAGCAAATAAGATATCTCGACGACGTTCTGAGATCCTCCGGCCGTACTTCGCCGCCGATGCCGGCGCCTCCGTCGGATTCGAGGTAATCTAGCGCGGCTTTCCTTGAACAGAGAGAGAGAGAGACAGACAGACAGACAGAGACAGAGCGAGAGATTATGAGATTCGGCGATTAATCTTCCAAGCTCTCTCTCCCTTCTGGAGAGGGCCTTCTCACCGGATGGGCCCCGGCAGAGAAACCCCTCGGTTTGGCCACCGGGGAGGGGCGCTCTGTCAAGGTCCTCTCACCCCGTCGTTGGAGCAGGAGAACTGCGGTGGAGTCCCAAGATAAATATGGGACGCTTTATTTCTTTGATGCAAAAAGTTGCGAACTTTTATAAAACATGGGGAAAACATACTCTTAAGGTTGACAGTGGTGATAGAAATAATACCGCACCATGCTTTCTTCTTCCTTGAAACAGCGCCATTCATGGAGAATTTATAGATAAACTGATGATAATCTGAATACGCAAATTTCAGTAAGTACTCTTGTCATTTTACTAAATGACGAAAAAACACTTTTTTTAGAACCCTTCCATACTATTTTAGATATTTGCATTATTCCGAATTTCATAATTAATTTAATAATAATCACTGCGTGAGTACTGGCCGGGGGGGCCAGAATTGCATCTCCTGTGATTGTAGGTCAGCGCTGACATCTTAGCTAGTTCTTGGCATTCTTCACTCTATAACTTTATTGGGGCTTTCTGATCACAAAGGATTTATTTTGACTTTGACTACGGACTATCGGTAAAAAGTACCATGTATCTGAAATAGTACTAATCAGTGAAGAAAAAGAATACTGGAAGAAATTTTCTAATTAGACTGTTTTTCTGGGCACCAGTTTCATAAAATATTCCTTGGTTGGACAACGCTGAAGCGCGTAGAACATCACGAACGAAATATTTATTCAGTTCTATCCGAACGAGGCGATCTCAGTTCCAAGGAAATACAGGCCGGACAAGATCATCTTCAAATAAAAAACTCAACGCCTTACCCACAGGTTGTGGCGACGGTGGCTGAGCTGCCGTGCGGCTGTCCGTGGCTGCTGTCCTTCCACGGCGAGGACGGTGGAACGGCGATTTCAGTGGAAGTGGCTCTCTGCGGCCCCAGTCAAGACGCGATGTCGAAGGTGGGGCTGCATAATCCGGGGCTGTGACGGAAGGAGCCAAGGATTTGGAACGAGAATCCCAACGTATGACTGCTCTTTGGAACAACCGTAGAGCTCTTCCACACTCCCGAAAGCTCACAAGATTTATATTGGCTTATAACAGCGGTGTTTGAACGTACGCATCCTCCTGTTCCGCTCTTTAAAAGCCTTGTCTTCGAAGGCACGTATCGTTGCTGATCTTCCATTTTCCCTGTGACACCGTTTATTCTTTCACTGAACATCACTTGGTGCCGAATGCCTGGTTCATATTTGATTTATTTTTTAACATGATATACTTTAATGTTCATCAACTGGCGTCAAAGAACCCTTTATTTTTCTTGCCAAATAACCATTGTTCTTGGGCAATCGCTCTCGAATGAAACACTCCCCACAAATAACATCGCGGGTCATCGTCAAACTCCGAGTTAATTTTCTTGCTACTGTTTTTCCTTAAAGAAATCATCTGATCAGTTGGATTTTTCAGAGGCATGAACCGATTCAAGAACCCTCCAAACTCTATTTTACCCTAATTTCCGCCGTCGTAAACTGCACCTCAGCTACAAATGGCAAATATCTGGTCAGCTCCTGGGACCTGTACCCTTGGCGGGGTTTCTCTCATCACCAGCTTAGATCATGACCATGCATCACCTCTTATTAATCATGAAGGGCCTTCTGGAGGAGGTAGCAACAAAGGGCTGCTCGTGAATGTCTAGTGCAGGAAGAGCAGCCGTCAGCTCCGGCATGGCGGCTACGTGAAGAGGATAATAACATGAGTTATCACCGCCTCCTGCTCTCTCGTCTCTTCCTTCCCCGCTGCGAGGAGGACAACCTGCCTTCTCCCGGCGATGATGATATGCACGGCGTTCCCCGGTCTGTCCGCGCTCGTCGGTCGTTGAATCCGTAAGTACTGCACGGAGACGGTGCACGTTGGAAGAACTTATTAGTAAAAGACACCATACGACGGGACAAGAAGTTCCATCAGTCAAAGGCCTCGGCTCTGTATCCCCGGGCCACACACCCGGTGGAGCCGTACCTAAGCGTGCGAGTAGTTTGTGTAAATGGTGAGGTTTTCAAAGTTTCTACGTTGATGACGATGCTGGCAACCACCAACGGCCGACACTCAAAATCTCTCTCTCTCTCTCTCTCTCTCTCTCTCTCTCTCTCTCTCTCTCTCTCTCTCTCTCTCCCTCTCTCTCCCTTCCTCGGCTTGAGAGATTGTCGATGCCCTAAGAGCATGTGATAGCTAACCTTCCTTAGCTAAGTCCTGTAGAGCCATCCACCGTCATCACGGCTTAGCAGAGAACCAGAACAACCCGCTGTGTCCTTTGCATTAAATAAACTATTACGGCGACAAGCTCAGAATTGGATTAGGACCGCTGCGCCGGCCCATCTCCCAGCTCTCTCGGCCAAGATGGACGTCAAGATCTATGGCACGACCCGATCTGTGTCGCCGCAGAGGGTAATGTTCTGCTTCTTGGAGAAGGGCATGGAGTTTGAGCTCATTCACGTCAACTTCGACACCATGGAGCATAAGGAGCCGGAGTATCTCGCCAAGCAGGTGGTAACCAGAGCTCGAGGGGAAACAGCCCCTCGTTTCGCCTTTCTTCTCCTCCTCTTTGCGTCTCTGACCACTGGGCCTGGTCGTCTTGCAGCCCTTCGGGAAGGTCCCCTACGTCGAAGACGACGACTTCAAACTATACGGTGCGTCCCGGATAAATTTAAGGTCTTTTTTCCATTTAAAGATTCCAGTGAATTACTTTCTAAATGTTAAAATGAATCCAAGAATATTTAGACGATAATATCCAATAAATATGCCCAGATGGATAATATATAGTTTTCTATGTTCTACTGCATAAAATAAAACTGCCGGCACAGCCACGTAAACAAAGTTATGCTTGAAAAAACGAACATATGTGATTATGTTATGAAATCATCGATTATATCCATATTTAGTTCTATCATTTCCTGAAATCTCACGTAAGAACGCTCTCATTAAGCGTCCAGAAAATAGAAAGCCACCGATTCTGACAGCCCCATAAAAACTTAGATTTCTTATTTAAAAATGAGCCATGTAACCTATGTTAGAATTACCACCCATCACTAGAGATATATTTTGATCGGTTAGAATTTAGGATCTTCCTGAAGCCTGGCTGATCGTCTCGCCTGCAGAGTCCAGGGCGATCATTAAGTATTACGCGGCCAAGCACGAGAACAACGGGCCGCCGCTCCTGGGTCGAACGCTTGAGGAGCGGGCGGTGGTGGACCAGTGGCTGGACGTCGAGGTGATCAACTACGACACGGCGGTGTTCCCTGTCGTTTTCAACAAGGTCATCCTCCCCCGGCTGGGCGTGCCAGGGGACATGGCGGCGGTCCAAAGCGGACTGGAGAAGCTGGAGAAGAACCTGGACGTCTACGAGCAGCGGCTCTTCACTAGCAAATACCAGCCAGGCGACGAGTTCACCCTCGCCGATCTCAGCCACGTCCCTGCGACTAGGCGTCTTATCGAGGACGCCAACTTCGGTGACTTATTCGCAAAGAGAAAGCATCTCACGGCCTGGTGGGAGGAGATCTCCGGCCAGCCCTCCTGGAAGGTGTTGAAACTTGAAAAATCCTCCCCTCCTCTCTGATTGAAAAGACCCCTCCTTGTGTGCGTACACGCGTCTCCTCCCTTCTCCACCTCTCTCTCTCTCTCTCTCTCTCTCTCTCTCTCTCTCCTCCCCCCTCCGCAGAGGACAAAAGTGGATATTTCTCTGTGTTTTGTTCGGGAAAAGATTTTAATTGCCGACTGTGCGCTGAGATAGCGAGAGATTACGGTTGCACCAGTTCCACGGCCTCCCAGGGGCAGCATTGAACGTTTCACCACCCAAAGCGTCTAGAGCATATTTTTACTATTAGTGAAAAAGCTAGAGCGATAAGAAGGCGAGAATGAAAGCATCGTGGCATTAATATTTCTATATGCTTGAACATTCCATTCATAGAAAACATATCGATACCGTCCCCGACTTCGGGCAAGATCGGATCGGGCGTGCAAGTTGATCCTGATATTTAGGGATTGAAACCCTGATGTATGTATAACCGGAGGCTGTCTTTAATGGGTACGAGAAAGTCAACTCCCATCACCTCAGCATCAAGTTATTTTTTAGTAGTTTTGGCCGGCATCTTTGTCTCGACGAAAATTTTAATCATCACGAGCATCACGCTGCCAATCTTTTTATTTCGCATCGGCCCGGAGGATTAGGTCGAAGACCCAGACAGGCCCTGGCGGCGTACGAAGAATACATGACCGGGTTCGAACGTCCTCGCCACATTTTAAGGCCTGCTTTCTGTACGGAAAGAAGTCCAAATAATGTCCCATTCAAGTCATCGTAAAAAAGTCAAAGCCAACCAGAGAGGGCTAACTTTTGTGACAACGAGATAGACACGTAGCATTGAAATCTGATTCTTGGCGTCACGTTGGCAATTTATCGTATACCCGGGACTCCATTAGATGGAGATGTCGAACGGCCGACCCGGAAGAAATCAGTTCGGAGGAAGGGCTCGTTGACCGTGGCAGTAGTAAAAACTGACCGAGGAAACGGCATCGATGACCCCAGAGAGCGACGGAGACCCCGCTGGCGGGAATCATTCTCTAGACAGGGAATCTTTATGAACATTGGCGCGAATGTAATCACCATTTTTCCTCTGCGAGTTCGTATTTCCTAGGTAGCTCCGGAAAGAGACAACAGGCGTCCCACGTCTACCTTCTTCTTGGGATCTATCGCGCGCGGCGTGTATATGTGCAGCGACATGGACGACGGAAACCGTCCCGGCTAACGTGACGGCTTAGTGGCGCCGGGCGGTGGCATTCTGGACGGGCGGATGAGGGACCGACCGTAGGCAACGGGGAGAGCCAGAAGCTTCTTTGCCTTGCTAACGTAGGCTCGCTTGGTGAAGTTGTTGTAGTCGTTCGCTTCAATCTCGTCCAAGATCTTCCGGTAAAGCAGCAGCGAAGCCCACACCTGAAAAAACAGTTCCCGAAGAACTACATGAGCTGTTGCTCCATCCAATCACCGCAGGGCGTTGATTCGATAAAGAGAGAAGAAAAGAGAGTGGGGGGAGAAGGAAGGAAGAGGGACGTTCGGACTTACAGGCCACCGGCTGGCTTCGCTGAGCTGGGTGACACCACTCTCGGCCTGATCGAAGAACAGCCTTGCCCTCTTGATCTGGCTTCTCATGAAGTTTCTCCACTTGTCGGTCACCCTTCCCGCGAAGATGTCCTCGTCAGAGAGACCCGCCAGCGCGAGCTCGTCTTGAGGCAAATAAACCCTTCCTCTGCGTGCACTGGACGAGCAGACCCAGGCCATCAGATTAAACTCCTGAAACGAGAGTTCGTCGGGATTCTGATGCTATGGAAGCGAAGAAAATGCGCTCTTACTCTTCTCCGACGTCTCTAAGTATGTTGGTGAGCTGGTTGGCGATCCCCAGAGCCAAAGCAGCGTTGTAGACGCTCTCCGTCGTGGCCTGCGAATCTGGCGCGATGCCCATAATGGGAACGCTCATCAGCCCGACTGTGCCGGCGACGTAGTAGCAGTAGAGGTAGAGTTCGTCGAAGTTCTGGTATCTCGATTTCTTGAGATCCATCCGCATTCCTTCGATCATATCCTTGAAAGGCTGAACATACAGGATTAATCAGCCTAAGAAGACCTTCTGAAATGCCTCGGGAAGATCTACGAGAGATAGAGAGGGAGAGAGGGGGAGGGAGGGAGGTGGAAGAATCGGAGCTTGCCTGAATGTCGACAGGGAACTTTGCGACAGTGTCCGATAACGCTGCATCAAGCATGTCGTAGGGGCGGCCCTCAAATAGATCCTCCAGCCTCGCCTCCCATCTGTCTAGGGCCGACGGGGTTATGTGCGAGGCGTTGGGCCCGTCCACGAGCTCGTCCGTTCTTCTGCACCAGACTGGATAAGACAGGGGAGGGGGTCAGCCTCATTCACAGAGGTGACCTTTGCACCAGATAAGAGCATGAAATTAGATAATCCTAACAAAAAGTTCTCAGCAAAAAAAAAAAAGAAAACCCTGAGCTCCTCAGCCCATATGTTAAGATCAGCGTGGGACGGTCGCAAGGAGGGGGGAAACAGAACAGGGGAGAAGAACGAGGATGCGCCTTCTCTGAAGATCGACGACCTGAGACCTTACTTCCATCATCATCCGATCCTCTTGGGTATCAGAAAATCATCGGCAATTTCCTCTCTGCTAGAATATTACTAACATCATGGAAGATCATATCCTATCTTTCTGTAATAAAAAGTGCTGGAGCAGTTTAATCACGCAAAAACCAAAATTTCTAGCCTTTTATTAATTTTATTTTGTCGTTTGACTTCAAGGGAAAGAGCAGCTGATCAGTCACGGGCCGTGAGGAATTACCATAGATTGCCCATATAGCCTTTCTCCTCTCGGGGGTCATGAGAAGTGTTCCTGAAAACAAACAAGACGCATTTAGATAAGGTTCTCTCCAATTATAGAAATACGAATCACCAGAGGCATGAATGAAGATTTCAAGGCCAGATATGTATGACCTTACCCAAGTAAAACGTCTTTGCATATTCTGCGCAAACTTCTCCGCATCGATCGTACGCCTCGTTGAGAAGGCACAGAGCCCCAGGGAGGACCACGTCTGCTCTGTCATCGAGAGCCGCCGCCGCCCTGTTTGACCTCAGCTCCTTCACAAGAGCCGCCTGCTTGAGGACGACGTCGTAGACCCTCTGCTCAGATGGGATAACCACCTCCCCTGTGGGATTAGCGACGAAACTAGATGAAACCGGGAGATTTCTCATGTTCTCCATCTCAAGCCCCACGCTGGCGAGCTTGGAGTTCGCATAGAGCGTGGGCAGACCCCATCTCAGCTTCTTCTTCCTGATTCTGCCGTCGTCGTACCGTGTACAGACGAAACGACCCCCCTCTCGGATTGTCTCCCGGGAGCAGAAATTCGAGGACATCTCCATGGGCGAGACCACCCGCGTCAGAGCGACGGCCATGTTAGAAAACCCGGTCAAAGGGGCACCCGCCTCCGGCCTCTTCTCCCACCTGCCTCACGAGTTCAACGCGTCGGTAATTTCTCTAATCATCGAATCCGAGAGGAAATGTAAAAGCGAAATCTTCGACTGCTCAACAGAACACGATCTTCAAGAGCGGAGAATTTAAAAAAAAAAAAAACGAGCATAATCCGTGAGCACAACAACAAGGTAATTCAAATACTCGGGAGGAAATCGAGCCCCCAATCAAGGAGGCAACGCAAAAAAAACCATTAACAATCCTAAAGAACGCCATGAGCAAGTGGAATAACAAAGCCCATCTCTGGATTCTTCAGACATACCAGAATCCGCCAAAGACCGACCAGGGGAGCGCCTGAGAGCTGAGGAAAAGGGATCCCCTCTTTCGGGAACAGCACTCAAACAGCTCCTCCTTTCACTTCAGACGGTCCAAGACCCTCCTCCCTCGCTGCCCTTCCTAACAATATACTCCCTAAGATTCCTCCACCACCGGGCATATACTGCCCCTCAAGGGATCCCAACAGCGAGACGAAGGCAAATAACGACGGAGGCGGCGTCGGTGAACCACTCGCCTCCTCTTCCCTCACTCTCCACACCCACAGACTCCACCCCAGCTAGCCGGTCTTTCCTCCAGTAGCCGGATCCCTCGATCCCCGTCTCCAGCCAGCCGAGAGAGGGACCCGCCTTCTCCACTCTTCCAGAGATCGCTCCTCTCTCTCTCTCTCTCTCTCTCTCTGCGCCTCTGCGCTTTTCCGCGCCTGGATTCGGCGACGGTCAGCTGGACGCGTGGACAAGGAACAGGCGTCGGAGCGGGAGATAGGGTTATCAAGTAAGCGAGTTGGGCAAGTGTTACGTCGACACGTGGCAGATCGCTATCGTAAGACCTATTCGGTGGGGATGGCCATCTCGGCCGCCGGGCCCACAGAGAAACGCAGCACAGCAGAGCGACCCCGGAGTTGACACGTAGATCGATCGCCGCCGCCAGTCCCAGCACAGGATCGGTGGAGGGGGCACACGAGGGATAGCTGACTAGGCCACGTCCACCTTCGCTCTTCTCTCCCCGATACAGAGAGACGTGAACGCAACCCCCCGCCCGTCAGTCTGGCCGCCGGCCCTCTCCCCCCACCTGTAGGCATAAAAGCTTCTATTAAAGGATCCACTGACTTTCTAACCCTCGATTACTATCCGATAACAACTTTTAAATACGGTCTTAATACTTCCCCGGGCTAATAAGTAATTTCAGACGTTCTTGAATCTCCCGCATATTCCCATGAAAATCCATCCCAGCTGTCCCTCCTTGGTCAACGCAAATATAGATCTTTAACGAAGATTTAAACGTGTCAAATCAACGAAATTATAAATGGTCCTGGACAAGGAAATCTGAATTCCAATCAAAGAGTCAACCCACAAATGTTGAATCCTTCAGAGTCCATGATTTCCTCACGTGTGCGATGTATAAGTAAAATATATATAAATAAGATATAATGACGTTTATAGAAGACGGGCAAAGCCCGGCCTTCCTATTTTTTTCCATCAGATCGTTGACTTTCTGAAAGCCCCACAAGTGGCTTTTTGGCCCAGTGACCTTAGAGGGCCACTGGAATGGGCTCTAGGGTTGGGATTTGGTCACACCCGGAAAGGCCTCACAGCCCAGACTGCGTTTTCAAGAACTGGATCGTCCTCTTCGACGCATGCTCTCGACCAGTGTCGAATGGCCTCGTCCGCAGTCCAGCTTCAAGTTCTTATCAATCATTCTGAATATCTTACGGTTCTAGCCAGCCGGATAATGAAGCGCGCCTGTCTGCATATGCATATGGAGAATTCTGTCTATTCACTTGGGACGCGAAGATACTTCTGTGCGATGAAGATATTCATTTGGGTGGAGGTCCAATGAGAATGAAGAGATGATAGCCGAAGGATCGAAGGATGGGGCCCGAGCTACAAGCAGACCTCCTCGCGCTCCCTCCCGGGTGGGGAAAAATGCGAACGACGGGGGAGAGGAGGCGACGGAGAGCCGAAGATGAGACGATATTAAGATTATACAGAGGTCGCAATGGCCGGTCGGTCAGGGCCCGCCGCTGCAGATGGACATGGAGAGCTCCAGGTTAAGCCTGCCTTCCTTGGAGCAGGCCCAGGAGTCGCCGTGGTTCTTCCCCGAAGAGGCCGAAAGAACTTCGCTGGTATCGCTCGTCGACGGCGCGCGGCCTCCTCTCCCGGCGCCGGGATGGAGGAGGGAGAGGGAGAGAGAGCAGTCAACGGCGCCCTCTCCGGACGACCCTTGCGTGTGCGACCCGCTATCCTTCTCGCTCGCTTCCCAGGCCCTCTGCGAGCAAACACAGCAGACGATTAATCAGAAAGAAGCGCCAGACTGCAGGCGGGGAGGAGTAGAAAGAGCACTTCTGCATGCCCTAATCAGCCTCACGGTGACGAGACAGTTAACGAAGGACCGTCTTCCAGGGAAGGACTTGGCTGAAAGGCCGCGGAGCGGAGCTCCACGTTAGGATATTCAATGTAGAGAAAAGCAGGTTTCCGTGACCCCGCGGGCCACGGCGAGATTTATTGTGTCCATAATTGCGACACACAAGAGGACACCATGCATTGGACAGCCGCAGCAGATGAATAAACATTAGTCTGCTTGGAACACTTGCACAGAAAACAAACAGGCCGGAATTACTCTTCACGCAGCCGTTAAAAGGAACAGCAAACTCGATTTCCCAGTCGTTGAACTTAATTCATGACACATTAATAGACTCATCTTCATTTATTTTCCTAGCATCTGGCGTAATATATAAAAATACCAGCACGGGAGAGGGAGAATGTGACGTAACATGAAGGTACGTACGTTATGCATGCAGTTGAACGAGCAAGCCATTATTATCCGCGATCAGTAAGAACAGTAAAAGCTGATATACATAGAGATAAATATATATATCTGGAGAGAGAGAGAGAGAGAGAGAGAGAGAGAGAGAGAGATTTATTGGCTACGGGGTTAGAGAGAGATTAATGTAGTGTACCTTGAAAGAACCAGATTCTTCTAGCAGGTAATCCAAGGCATGGAACTGGCGAACGTGGTCGTCCGGTAGGAAGTCTGCCTCAACTTCTTTCTGCCATCTGAAGCTCTCCTTTATTCCCCATTCTACAGTCCTTCCTTGCAGATTTTCATCGAAACAGTAAGGGGATGCGACCTCCCCACAGATTCCATGGCCGCGTCGTAACCCAACTTGCAATGGAGTTGTCGTCTCCAGCCGAGCTCTGTCAAGAAGGAAACGACCAAAATGAGCCTATCGGAAGCCAAAGCCAAAAAGCGCAAGGGCTCAGGGAGGAGAGGTTAACGAGAGGGATGGAGAGAGAGAGAGAAACTAAGATAAGCTGAAAAGTCTAACGCACTATAATTACGACGGTAGATTGAAACGGGGGGGGGGTTGTGACGACTGCTTTCTGACCTCTTCAGAGGGGAGGGAGAGTAGTACTTCGACTGAGATTGGTATTCGGGGGCGCTTAAGCACGTGAAGAAACCTTCCTCGTGTTGCTCATCTGCCGCAGCGTCGCTGTCGACAGAAGATTGCTTTCTCCCTTGACCGTAGTGTGAATCTGATCGCACAAAAGAGGAGGTCGTCAGGCTAAACACCGCAGAGAGGAGAGCACAGTGATAGTGTGTGATAGTGTGAAGTAAATCCTTAGGAAGGGACTCTAGGTTTCATGGAGGGACCGTTTTGCAAGCACAGGGTCGAAGGTACAACATAAAGAACGAGTTTTGGCAAAGATTTTTGGTTCTTTGCTTCTCGGGTTTCTAGATGTAAAGCTCTCCCTTTTTCATTCAGCAGCTTTATTCATGAAAAAAAGTTAGGACAGTATTGGAAGAATAATTGGGAGAAACCCTGAGGAAAACCTCAAGGATCCATCGGTTGATAAGATGGAAGAACCGACCAAGTGAATTGCTTTACGGCTCGATAATGGATCTAGTGAAAAAAATCCTGTACCTTGCTTGTTCGTCTCGTTCTTCATGCTCCTGTACATCTGATGAACACCGGAAGAGCAAGAAACGAACCAAAGTCAATGGACGAGGGGAACATAAACACTGGTGTCGGCTGAAGCTGAGAAAAATACGATCCGGAAATAAGGAGTTGCTCAGCTTTCGATTGGAAAGCGAAATACCTGAAGATGGCTCTTGACATGGGAGATAGTTAGCCCTCTAACATCCATCAGCTGAAGAACTAGCTTGGGTGTAGCCTCTGGAAACATATAATCACCAAACTACGAGTAAGACCTCCTGCCTGAGGCTGGCGAAGGAGAGATCTAGCGAACGGTGGAAAGAAATCGAGAAGTGAAGCGAGAGAGAGAGAGAGAGAGAGAGAGAGAGAGAGAGAGATTACTTTCTTGGCCGCCAAGCCTTTCGATAGCATGCACGAAGCAGTGGTGGAGCTCAGGGGTCCACTTCAAGCGAGGGACCTTCGATCTTATGTACTGCCTCACCGCTCCGTTCCTTCCGCAATTGCCCATCTTCTGCCTCGGCGAGATGGCCTCCAAACGACGGCGAATATGCAAAACACCGCCGACCCAACCGAAGGACCAGAAGCTCCGGAGATATTCTTGGCCTCCGGGTGAAGCTGTTCCTCTCCCTTCTTTCGATTTCACTCAATATCTAACAAGGCAGGGACCCCATCCGAGGCCTCTCTACTACAGCTACCCTCCAGCTTCCCCACCACGCTGGCTCTCCCCTAAATACTGTTGAGCCTGTGCACTGCTAAGGCGACATTCGAACAGCGAAACGAGGGATACGAGCGAACCATCGTGTGTCTCTGACAGCGATGGAGGGGGGAGGGGAGGTAGAGAGAGAGAGAGAGAGAGAGAGAGAGAGAGAGAGAGAGAGGCCGTGGGAGAACCAGGGCGCAAGGGAATCGTCTATTAGCGTGGAATTTGAAGGGGGGGTGCTGCCTCACCGTGATTCTATTCCCTGTTGCATTTTTATCCTCGCCGGGAAATCCCACAATTGCGTTTCTACCTTAGCAAGTCCGGTGTCTAACTACTAGAACTCACGTACGCAGACGGCAATAAATCCGCCTGCCCATCGGCATGTAAAATCAGGGAAAGTCTAGGGTCGTATAGGAAAGAAGGACATCTGACACAAGAATATCCTGCGGTGTATAGCAAATTCTAGTCACGAGCTCTTGGTCTTCCGGAGATGGCTACAATAATAATCTTCAGAGCTGCATCCCCTGTAGAGAGAGAAAGTGAAGAATCTAGAGAGAGACAGAGAGGGTTGCGAGGAGCTTTGACCCGAAACCCGAAGGGCGACGTCGCCATGATCGCAGGCCTGGCGATGCAGATAAACCTACACGCTGTCTATCCTAGTGCACTTGCACCTGGCGCACCAGATATATCATTGCAGAAGTTTAGATCTTAACCACATTAATGCCCAACGAAGTAGATACGAGGCCTTTGTAGAATCTCCCGACGCGATTTCCCCTTTCCTCCTGCTTTATTTTCCAACAACCCTTCCTCTCTCCGATCGCCTACCCTAATGCAGCCTCACATCTGGACAAGGCCCGTGGTTAATATTTCTAATCTCGCGCGTTCTTGGGGACTAGGTGATCTGATGTCCGCTGTAAACGCGCGACTTCGCTGCTGACTGGGGAGGGACTACGATCTGATGTATGATGTATACGCGCCCATCTTTTCTATCACGTCAAAGCAAAGTCAACTATTTTAGGTAGCCCCCAAGAAAGAGGAGGCGCGGGGAACTGTGCGTTACGCCCTCCCACGGGCCTCTCTCCTCCGTCCGCTTTAAGACCCCTTTCGAGTTCTGTTTCCGTGTCCCGGCAACAGTGGGACGGTCTGGCGGAGGGATGGCTGCACACGGAAGAGAGGGAAAGGGGAAGATAAACGTTGTGCGGGGCAGGGGAGGAGACATCATTTCAATCAGCTCGGACTTCGGCAAGATCTTTCAGGCGGCGTCGGCCTTTGAATGGGTTCTTAATTGGCTCTCTCTCTCTCTCTCTCTTTCTCGTTCTCTCCCCCGTCTCTGTGGAGCTGGTTGCTTTCTTTTCCCGACCTTTTCAAACAGCACCGGCCGCCATCAACCCCTTTTCCGGAAGCCTCTGAAATTTCCCCGGCCCACCACGCCGAAGTCGAGGTAGATAAAGATAGAGATAGAGATGCTGAAGGATGGGGGAGGTCGGAGAGGATAGATAACCAGTGTCTAAAGCAGAGGCTCACAGGGCGCCAGGCGGTGACGCGGGCCCGAGTCGTAGGTTGGGGAAGGAAGGGGGTCGCCTTCGAAGCGCATAGGCTAGGCCGCCATTGCCCCTCTTGTCCGCGAGTTCATTCCGTCGTAGACCGTCGATGGGTTCATTATTCCATGCACGATGAAGAAAAAAATTCACGTGCGCTCTTGTGGGCACATTGGAAAATTCCCATCGCATATCATTCCACCAGCAGCTCCCAACATTCGGACATGGAAGCGGAGGCCCGTAGAGGAGGGTACTGGCTTTGTGGACGCATTAATCCGGCGGGGGGAAGGGTGCGGTCGCTGTCGTGGCTGTCTGACGTCCCAGCGGCGGGGACAGGGGGACGACCGGCAAATGGTCGCCGCTCGTGGCATTACTCCAGGGGACCACGCCCGTGGTGGCGCGAGCCCAGGCCTCTAACCAGCTAGCGGAGGGAGGGTTGCCGGAAGTGGGCGTTTCGGCGAGGAGGAGGAGGAATCCTCCGCCGGCGGCATTCGTCCGGAAGCGGAACACGGGGCCCGAGGACAAGCCGACGGCGACTGTGAGCGGGGGCGGCGCAGAGAGCGAAGTAGATAGATGGAATTATATGTGTATCCACCGGAAATGACACGCTAACAGTCGGAGGGGGTATCAAGTTATGGCTCCGCCGTCCGAGGGAAAGGGGCAAGACGAAAGCGAAGGCCCTGATAATACCTCCTTAATTCCTTTTGTCTCTACTGGAAGCAGGGCCTGGCAAAGGGAATGATGGAGCTCCTGCTGGAAGGAATGATGTGGAGAGGACGCTGATGATCCCTACGAAAAGGACGTCTACTTGCTCCCATACTCCCCTATCCTCACCAGAGTCGCACAGGCGTTGCACACGAAAAAGTTCACCCTTTTTCTCATTTTACTCGCGTAGAGATTGGCAGAGAGAGAGAGCGTGTTCTGAAGGGCGCCGGAATTTTTGGCGTGTTCAGGGGGGAGACTGTGTGGAGAGGGAGAGTGAGGCGAGTGGATGGAGGAGAGGGCATTGAATGGATGAATGCTGCTGGTATTGTTCTCCTGGTCACCGCCCAAGCTGTTCCGCCTGCCGGCCTAAGCGCCTGTTTTGACTGTAGGAGAACAGATCGATCTCCTACCCATTTCATCTCTCTAGGCCAGCCTCCCCAGCGAGCCCCCTTCACGGATCGTACCTGGCACGACGAAACTGTGAGAGGAGATCTCGTACGCCTTGTCCATGACGGGTCAATCTGTCTGTCCCGTCTCCGCTTCTGTGAAGGACTATCGCCTGACGTAGACTACGTGCCCTGCCCCGCCGAGTTCCTGCCCTAACGCCTTTCCACGGAAGCCTGGTGCACAACGACTTGAAACCCTAACGGAGAGGATTCCCTCGTCTCACGCCGCAGGCCACGGCGACGCTCCCCAGAAGAGCCGCCGAAAAAGAGGTAAAAAGAAGCCATTTGGAAGGTTTCCCTACGTCGAGGACCTAACCGAGTCTTGTTCGACGGAATGCTTGTCCCATTTCATCGGCGAATCCTCTAGGAACCTCGCGTATTTCTCCGATGTTAGCTCAACGAGGCCGAAGGGTCGGTCCTCCGCTCCTCGGTCCATCGCCACTCCTGCCATTCCCGACGCGTGGGCGGGCAGCAGATGGGTCGAATTACACACAGTAAGCACGGTACATTCAGCACTCTTGGATGACTCTGAGGGCGAGAGAGAGAAATAGAGAGAGAGAAAGAGAGAGAGAGAGAGAGAGAGAGAGATGAACAGCAGATGGGAGAGGCGCATCCACGCAAGGGCGGTGGGTGGAGTACTTTCTAATCCTGCTTCTGCTGGCTTGGTTTGCCGGAATTACCATATCAGAACAATGGTGTGTGGAAGACGCAGCAGGCGAGGGCAGGGCTGATGTGAACGTTCACTGTTTCATCTGGTTAACTCATTTATTCTCTTTGAGTTGTGGACGCATTACATGGGCACAGTGTCCGGCGCGGAGGGTCACCTCGACGCTCCCAGTTTGACGTATTAATTGGACAAGACTGTCCTAAATTCCCCATTCTGACTCATCTCGGTGTGAGGTCTTGGCAAGTAGGAGGCGGCGGCCAGCAGGCGCCGGTATAATCCCTGCTGATCCCTCCAGGGCACTGACGGACAAGGGAACGGTCATAACCTGGTGGCCCGTCGGTCTAGCAGAGGAGGATCCTCCGTCAGAGGCAAAGGGCTCGTCGAGAGACGGAAACATGATAGGCAGCTCTCCGGCGAGGGGCTTCATCTCGGCTGGCGGGAGAAGATTTTCCCTCGCCCGTAACATTTATTTGCGTGCTGTCGAAGCATTACAAGATCGGCTAGCGAGGATTTGAAAAACCCAGAAATTTTTGCGAAGGATGTGCTATACTCGGATGAAATCGCTTCTCCAAAGCATTGGAGCTGACGGCGCAGCCAAAACCTAAAAAAAGTCCGTCTTGACTAGGCGGGCTCTGTCATGGCGATTTTCGCCCATTCAATGGAGGAAGTTGCACCAATGTTTGATGCGCACGAGTCCGATCCTTGGGTGGGATGAGAGAGGACGAGTCCTCCACTCGGCGGAGTGTAATGAGCGCCACCGCGCAGATTCCGCGAAATCCCTAAATTTTCCCATCTTCGAAGGTGACGGGGGAGCTTGGAAGCATTCGAGCTATTAAAGAGGGGATTTATTGGCTGGTGAGGCCAAGGTTGATGCCGCTCCTGACAGGGTCATGATTGAGCGAGAAGAAGAAGACACCGTTCCGACTGGTTTCCTGCGCGAGCGGCAAGGATCTCCACAGCCGCGGCAGGAGCCTTGGCCCACGTAGTTCTCACCCTCCACGAAGGCCCATCCTCTGGGATGGCCGGGGGCGGTGACCCGCCGGGAACTCTGGGAAGGGCAGCCTCGCGCCGACGGCAGCCCCCACGGCCCGAAGCCACAGTCTGTCGTCTAATTATGGTCGCCCGGGGAGGGCTGGCGCAGGGCGCCGGGCCCAGCGGCATGCTCTTCCCGAAAAAGCTTGTGGGACAAATTGGATCTGCAGAGAGGAGAGAGGGCCTGGCGCTCGTATCCCACCCGTCCCGCCCTTCTCCAAGCTTCCCCGCTCTGCCTCTGCCTCCCTCCTGGTTGGTTGTCTTTCGACAACAGTGGCATGATGGCAACGGCGATGATGACACGGGACAAAACAGGTTCACAGACCCACTCGCCCCCTTCCTCCTCCCCCTTCAGCCCCAGTGACAGACAGGCCTCCATCATCACGGCGCACAGCCCCTCTCCCGCCGAGTGTTTGTCTGACCACGCGAGCCCACAGCAGCGGCCTGGCACAGCCCTCCACAGTTCAAGCCGGCGAGGAGTGCGTGACCGGCAAGCCTCCTGCGAGCCCCGAGCGGCGCTTCCCCCACCGGCTCCGAGCGCTCCCGAGGCCACTGCTGGCGCCTGCCGGCGGGTCCGGCTACAGTGGGAGCGCCGAGGGCGCCTTGACAGGGATGGGTCTCCCTCTGTCGCCGGTGATATGGACCCGTCGCCGGCTTTGGAGCGAGGGCTGGGGGGAGAGAAAAAAGGGTCGAGAATAAATCTAATCAAGTAAAACCGAGACCCCTTTCCTCAGGTGGTGGTCCTCCCCGCACCTGGTATTGGAAAGGCAGTATAATTGACCCTCGCCCTACGCTCGTGAGAGCTCCATCTCGCCGCCGGAGCAACCCCCGCTCGCTCTCCCCCGGCCATTAAACCCCGGTCCTCTGGGGCCGTCGTTCCCCCCCCCCCCTGCCAGGTCCGTCCCCCTGCATCCGGTGGGCACGGCGTGACAGAGAGATGGACCAACCGCTGCACCAGATCAATTCCCCGCGGAGGATCGACGCCCGCCTTCTCCGCCGCCGGTCCGCCGTCCGCCGGCGAGCTGTGAGCTGCTTCCAGCGGACGACGGGGTGACGGGCACGGGAGTGGGGGGCGACGTGGGTCGTGCAACTCGAAAATGACGAGTCAATAATCCGGCAAGTAGTCAGGTGGGCCCGTTCGGTCAACGGACGGCTTGATGCGTTCGCCAGCCCATTAAAAGACCCGGCATGGATGACATTGATGGCCGATCTTCATTTACTGTCGCGGCATGGGGAAAGGACGGCATGTGTCGATCTTTTATACCCTAACCCTAATTGACTCCTCGCCCCTTCGTCCTCATCCCCTCGCCCGTTGCTGTTGCCACCAGACGGATGATACATTCCTCAATTAGGTGGGGAGAGAGAGAGAGAGAGAGAGAGAGAGAGAGAGAGAGAGAGAGAGAGAGAGAGAGAGACCCAGTTCCTACCACACTGACGGACCCAACCAATCACAAGAGAGAAAACCTACCCAAATCACAGGCCGCGGGATTGAAGACAAGGCCCATGGTTTTCAACCCCCATATTTAAATTACACTATTGAATGCAAGAACCAATTTAATTTCTCCCATGTGGGTTGGTTTTTCAGCCTCATCGAGTGGTCAACGAATATGCAGCACGCATCCCCAAGGACTCGAGCATGGATTTTGATGAGATGGCCCAAGAAAAAAGACCATCTAATGCATGCGCTGACCGATGCGAAGACTAGTTCATCATGCTCCAATTGCAGAAACTAATCCGGAGCTATTGCAACAGATATGGAAATTTAATGGAGAGCTGATCTAAATGGAGCTGAGATAGCAAAGGAAACAACAGCAAGTCAGACAAAGCAGGGTGTTGAGTCCGCATACCAAAGGGAATCCAAAGACCTTGACTTCACGTCCAAGAACAGCAAAGAGAGTCCTTTATTTGAGGATCAAACCGAAATCTGAACATGATTTTAGGAGAAACCCAAGAAAGATCAGGTCCTGTTTCGTCTCTTCCTTCAATGACCCTCGCAGCTGATGCACACAGGCACCAGAATGGACAGCTGGAGGTTCAAGTCCCCTGTTGAGATCACATGAAAAAAGAAGATACAAGCTCAAACACAACCACCCCAATAATCGCACTCTAGGATGTAGCCTACAATGATCTTCAAATGATTTATGATAACAAAAATCCATTAAAGTTTCCAAGCATTTGATTAATGGAAGTCTGTCTAAAATTATTGAGCATAAGGAGTCACGTGAGCACGATGGGTGTCGAACAATAAAACCGCTCATTCAAGTTCCATGCCGCCCTTATTAAAGGGTTTTGTTTAATTCAGTGGCGCCGTGAGATCCGGACCAGATCTCTCAGGCATTCATCAGCTCTAAAAACAAAGTAAAATTGAAAACGAAGAAAGAAAACAACAGATGAGCACCGATTGATCTGAATATTTGATAGATGTTACTATGAATTTCCTCTTTTGAGCTTGTTACCGCCTCAAAAGTGCTGAACTGTTTTCAGTTGTTCAAATAGCTGTGTAAAAAAAACCTATGAAAGGCCGATTTGACTGTCTCTTCTATGAAAGGATCTAAACATAACCAACGATCCGTTTTCCAGAAGCATAAGGGATGAAGATATAGATCTCTTCAACCATTTTGAATTCAGATAAAGATACTACAGATCTTTTTTCCCGCAACAGAAAATAGAAGATAAAGGAAAATGGCGCCACTTCCGAAAAACCCTGTCCAAGTCAGTCAAGACAATAATATTAAATTGTTATAATTCACATGTAAAATCATTACCATTTAATATAACTGTTCCTAGACGCCTGCCCCGTCTAGGAACAATTCCCGACTGGAATCCACCTAAAATTCGTCGTTATCGAAATTACTGTCAAAATCCAAGGGAAGCCTTTCAGACCAATTGGACGGACCAATCACAGACTTTTGGCAATAACTCACACATGTAACAGCCCAATTTCATGCAAGGGTTCATACCAATCCAGTGACTTTCGGAACTGAACCCAGAAAATCAACTTAGAAGGATCAAGAATAGTAGGATGATGTGTACTACTACAAAGCACAGAAATTAAAGTTCGTCGGAATGAGAAAAAGAAGGCCCTCTTAGCAACAGACACACCAGGATAAAATATGGGCCTCAATATCACACCGTAATAGACGGTAGAATGACCATGAGTGCTGCTTTAAACACTGATCAAGGAGGATGATGCTTAACCACGGTCATGCCAAAGTTGAGAAACTCTACTTTCACATTGGTCTTCCACGATAATTATGGATGTATGGGGTAATTTCTATTCCATAACGCGAAAATGCATCCTTTAACATAACTTTCGAGTAATTTTTGTTCCATAACGTGAAAATCAATCTCATAAAAATTAAATGCCTCATCTAACAGAGCTCTTGGATAGATAATGGAGCAATTATAGATGACCGTCAAGATGATTGGCGGCCACTGGGTCATTTACAAGACCATTACACTTTCAACGAAACCAGAGTAAGGGAAAGCAACATAAGCGAGGAAATCATGCCCTTGTTACAGTACTATTAATCATCAGTAGAATTTAAATTGATCTTTGAACGTCAACAAGACCATTACACTTTGGGGATGAATTAGAATTGACCTCGGGTGTAAGTTTTCATCGGTGTTAGATTTAAAGAAAGATATCCCCACGCTCAAAATGCCCTGCAATATTACACCAAATATATATATGTATATATACATATATACAGTCTCGAAAGACGCTGCTCTTTCATTTAGCCTTAATTTTCTTCTATGCCTTCAAATCCATCCATTAAGGTATTCATTTCAGTTTATAATGGCATCATAAACAACTTCATTGTCTCCCAAGGACGATAATTACGTAAGAATCAGATAAACTTCTAAATAAACCCAGAAACGTTTTGCATCTTGCAGCGAACTGAATCTGTTTGTCAGCAAAACTTATGGCATTTATCAACAGCAGGTTTGAGAACTCAATGTATATGTTATCTTCCCCATCCCACATCAACGTCTTTTCACCTTTCAAGATCATATTCTTTTGTTATCGTGAACCATCAGGGTACATGTTTAATGGTACTTCAGTTTGTCTACATGTTGCTCTAATTTTTATCATTTGATTTTCTTATACAAGAGAAGGAAATTGTCTTCATTTTTATAGACGAAAGATAAGTTAATAATTAGCTATGGCATCCTATTATTCCCGTCACACAACTTTCTTTAGATACTGGAGGGGCATAATTTGGCGAAGCAAAGCAGTTCATGCACTGTAACATTGGCAGTCGACAGTAGGCAAAAACACACAATAAATCACGAATCGTACAGAAACTCAACCATTGCACATCTGAGATTCCCATATCTTCAGAATCAGTTAATTTCAGAAAATATAAATTTAATAAAACATAATTTTGTACGAGGACATGAAAACTGAAACAAAAATAAAAAGGGATAAGAGCAAGCATGGAAGTCGCTGCTTTATTCTCAAACCCAGGTGATAAACCTGAGCTTTAACAACAAAAATGCCATCAAAATGGGAAAAATCTATCCAAGGTAAAGGCCCAGAAACTTTATACGTAGGATAGCTAAAATTGTATAAGGCTTCGAAAACTAAAAAGAAACAGATCACTACTAATTGACAGATCCCAGACGCCAACGCCAACAGTTATCATTATATCTTAACATAATTATAACTAAAAAATTTAAGTCAAAACTTCTAAAATGATCTTGGTGCACAGTGAGGTAGATGAGATAGTCGTGGTACAAGGTGGAAATATGGAACTACCAACATAACCTGAAATTTACTTGGCCATCAAATTATACTGTAAAATTTGTCTCAACACTTTTTGGGATAGTAAAATACGAATGAAATGATAGAAAACTTTCCATCAAATCCATGCACTTCAATAATTTAAGATAGTATCCTCAAAGTGCTTTAATTCTTTGTTCATGGAAATGTGTACTGACTAAATCTAAATCCAGGGAAGTGCAATGAAAATTCAAATTTTATTTTAGATAAAGAGTGGTTAACCTTATGCTCATAATAGAAATTTTACTTTAAATTAAAAATATCTCTTTCTTAACCAAACAACTATAATTATTCCACGGGCTAAAATTCCGATGAACCTGAAAAATCAAATCAGAAGTGTATTTTCTAGAGAAATTTTATTTCTTACATCTGCATTTCTTCAAGCGCCAAGGATTCATAAGAAATTGATAAAATGGTTTATTTTTATAACGGTTTAGTTTAATCAAAGAATATCATCTTGTACTTTAATTCAACCCCAACTGTAAATATGTTTTCCAAAGAATACTGAATTAAATTTATTTTTCAATAAATCAGTATCCGCACTCATAGACAAATACCTAATAGTCTTTAGTCGATGTCATATCTTATGCATTAGAGTATATATAGATGCGTGAATTTTTCTATGTCCAATTGGATGATCAAATTTTTTAATTGAAACCAGATGTATATACTGAAAGAGATAAACCAACGTGATCCATGGATGGATAAATAATATAAAATTTCGTATATAAGGTAAGATAAGCCTAAGGCCATTATTGCTTTCAGATGAAAGAATAGAATTTACCATATATCCGTTCATTTTAGCACGCCGTCTAAACGCACAGTTGTATCTCACACATCATGTTTCTTTGATAAGATAGAGTTGAATGTATGTGAGAGAACAAAAGTTCCTAAATTAAAAAAATGCAAAAAAACATAAAAATATTCACGAACTCCATAAGTAGGCATCGATCAAATTACATCTTTCAAGACCTAAAACTCCAAGGACACTCTTTCTGGACTCAAAACTCAGTATGAGAGTGCACTTTTTTCTCTTGCACCAACAGGTTATGACACACGATTGGCATAGGGATCAGCCAGGAATTATTCAGATTATTTGAACTTAATCACTCACCTGTAAATGGAGAAAGAAAAGCCATTTTGGACTGAAAACATTTGGATGCTGCCAAAGATGGATGAACTTAGCACCAAAAACAGAAAATTCATTACAGTGCTAGCATTTATGTTTACAGACGATAAATATTCGTAAAAAGACGATGATGCAAAAAAGGTTATTTTGCAACATGCGTTATGTTCGTGTGATGAAACATTTCCAGCTCATCATATCCTTCAGATCATAAACCTCCGAACTTTTGTGCAGCAAACAGAAAGCAAAATTATCGTTCCCGTTTATAATGATCTCCTCTTAAGGGTATGCACATCTACATTCAACATTCGACCAGTATCACAGCCGGAGGTATGTTGAAGGATAATTTGCATTGACAGGAGGGAGAAATCGTGATATCTGATCCTTGAAATAGCGGAAAAGCACAAACCAGAGGGATTTTCAGATGAACGAGGAAATTTTCATCCTACCACGAATTGGAAATAATTTTAACTCTTCCAAAGCAAATACATGACTTGCCAAAACCTAAGATTACCAATCCTCCAATAACCCACAGAGATCTAAAGAACCACAAATTATCTTAATGCGTTCATTAACCAAAAAACAGCCCGAAAAGTCCTAAGCCATAGAGAGAAAAGGACCGACCTACCACTCTAGGCATTGGCCGTGGAGGGGATGAGAGGGACATCGGCCGGCTGTTTCTGCTTCTGCTTTAGCCTCTCCTCCCGTTCACGGATCTTCTGCATCTGGAGGAGCCTCTCCATCACAAGCTCGTACTCGCACTTCTCATAGGTGTGGCGCTCGCCCTCGCACTTCCAGGGGAGGAAGAACTCGGCGGACCGGCATTTGTTGAGGGGAATCAAGAGGTGGGCGCACTGATCGCGGTAGGGTATCGGGACCTTCGCGTCCACCATCTCCTCTTGCGTCGCTATCATCGGCTTCGAAGAGCCCAGCTTCACCTCCTCCAACTCCGCCATCACGCCCTCCTCACCTCGCCCCCCCTTCCCCCTCCTGGATCGATCTCTTCCGCAGGTTCCCTCTTCCCCGCCCCGCCCGCCCCCTTTCTTCTTTCCCCCCGTCCTCGCCTCGACCCGCCCACTCGGCCGAGTCCGACTCGGCCCTCATGCCATTAACCCACCCGGTGGCCGCGCCGCACCCCCCAATAATTTTCCCACATGAGTAACTTCTACTCGCATTTTTATAGTATAATTCATCCACGTAAATAGTTAATTAATTACACAGATGAATAATTAAAATATCCCTCATTGTAAATAGTTAATTCCCAGGTTTTTCCGAGACCGATGGCAGGAAAATTTGAGCGATGGCCTGAACTGTTTCAAAGGCGCTGAACCGCCGCCGCCGCCTCTCGGGGGACGGCGGGGGAGATGGGAGGGGACGGCGCGGGAGAGCAGCTGGAGGCCTTCCTCCGGTGGGCGGCGCAGGCGGGCGTCTCCGACGAGCCTTCGCCCCGCTCTTCACCGCCACCGTCTTCTTGCCTTGGTCAGTCCCTGGTCCTCTCTCACTTCCCGGACGCCGGCGGGTAAGAATCTTCTTCTTCTCTCTGCTCACCGTCCTCCGTCTCCACGGAAGAGGAGGGGGCGAGATCCCCAAGCCGGATCTCAAGCCTTCGAAGATCTCCCTCTGCAGGCGGGGGCTGGCGGCGGCACGGGACTTGGAGAAAGGGGAGAGAGTGCTCCGGGTGCCGAAGGCCGCGCTGTTGACGAGCGAGAGCGTGTTGGCGGACGAGAGACTGGCCGCCGGCGTGAAGCGGCGCCCGCAGCTCTCGGCAGCGCAGGTACGGCCTCCTTTTTTCTCTCTCCCGCGGCAACATCACTCCCTCCCGTCTTTCCCGCAAAAATGAAAAAGGCTTCCACTGTTCTTCTTCTGGTTAACTGATTAAAAGCCGTCGTTCTGATTCATCCAGTTGCTGGCCCCCTCGCGCAGATCTTGACAGTATGTTTACTGGCAGAAGTGGGAAAAGGGAGGAGTTCTCGGTGGCACCTCTATCTGATGCAGCTGCCGCAGAGCTACGATACCTTGCCGAACTTCGACCAATTTGAGATCAAGTCTCTGCAGGTCTTCTCGTCTGTTTTTTCTGATTCGGAAGCCACGAACTTGGGCTTTCTCGCAGCTCTTGATCACCAGGTGGGTTCCTCCCTATCAGGTTGAAGATGCCATCTGGGCTTCCGAGAAGATCGCTGCAAGGGTTCACTCGGAGTGGGAAGAAGCCGTCAGCCTCATGCAAGAAATAGGAATCAACCCTCGGTTGACGACTCTCAGATCTTGGCGGTGGGCGTCTGCAACGGTGAGTAGGCTTGTTTTTTGAGCAATCGGAGCCAGTCCCTTCCTGTTAAGTCTGACATTTATTTTCATCCTGATGTTTCAAAGATATCATCTCGTGCGTTACATGTGCCCTGGGATGAGGCCGGTTGCCTGTGCCCCGTCGGCGATTTCTTCAACTACGCTGCACCTGGAGCCGAGCCTTCCCCTGAAGACGCAGACGATGAGGCTTCAACTGCACAACTGAGTTCTTCGTGTAGATTCGAAGGCGCTGCCTGGAATTCTGAAGCTGGTCTGCAGCAAAGGTTAACAGATGGTGGGTATGAGGAAGATGAAGCTGCTTACTGCTTCTATGCGAGGAAGAGGTATAAAAAGGGGGAGCAGGTATCTACCATCTTCTACTGGTTCGAGTAAGAAAATATATATGAATTATACGTCCATGGTGCCAGTCCTCGTACGTGATCCGCTGCCCACTGCAGGTTCTTCTGTGCTACGGCACATATACAAATCTCGAGCTTCTCGAGCACTACGGATTTCTCCTGAGCTCAAACCCGAATGACAGGATCTTCATACCGCTCGACCCGGGCATGCGGACCTCCAGTACCTGGCCAAGAGACGCCGCCTACATTCAGGGAGGAGGAAGGGCCTCTTTCGCCCTGCTGTCCACTCTGCGCTTGTGGGCGACGCCGCACCACCTCCGGAGGACGGCCGGCCATCGCGCTTACTCGGGCCTGCAGCTCTCAGCGGAGAATGAGCTCTCCGTGATGAAATGGCTGGCGAGCAAATGCCAAGAAGTGCTGGATGGGCTCCCCACGGGACCGGCAGACGACTCTGCCGCGATCATGATGGTGGAAAGAATGCAAGAATGCTCTTCCTGGGGGTGTTGCGCCGGCCTGGTGCAGTCCTGCGAAGGTGAAATCCGGGAGTTCCTTGTGGCGAATGGCATGGGGGAGGACAGTGTTGCTGGTTCTCCGCTGCCGGGGAAGCTGAAGCGATCAATGGGGAGGCTTAGATTGGCGCTGCAGTGGAGGCTCTGCTACAAAAGAGCGCTCCTGCAGTGCATTTCTTATTGTAGGGATACGATTGATACGATTTCATCTCAGTTGAGGCAGTAAAACTACCACTTTTATGTTATTGTAGATAATCCTGGTAAATTACGTCGCAAATTTGATTCTGTTACATGGACATGGCATCAATGGGTGAACAGACTGAGTTTGGGTTGCAATTGATGATGGTTGCCGCTCTGGTGCGGAGGAGAGAGCCCGATCTATTACAATTCCCAATCGTCGGGCAAAGATTTCAGGAAATTAATAGCGTGAATTCACTTCAATCACGTACAGGAGAATTCGGGGGAAATAACCCCAAAAAAAATCTGCCAATTGATTTCATTTGTCGATGCATTTCGTCGAGGAGATGGTTGAATGGCTCAGAAACCAGTCTTGATCATGATATCACCACCCTGATTTGGGGACGCCTCATAAAACCCTTCAAAAGCTGAAGCCAGCGTCGAAGAAATCACCCGAAAAAATGCTAACCAGTTGGGAACCATCTGGTCTTAGGAATCATACGAAGAACGGGGAATGAAAAAACGGCGTCGGGGGCAGTAGAGCGGTTCAGAATCCTGGCTTGCATGTTCAACTCCCCCGAGGAGAAGATGAAATGGCTGTTTCGCACAGACTAATCAGCGTCGATCAGTTGGGGAAAGGATCATCACTACCGAGAAGACAGCCGCAGAGATGTGAAAATACTAGCGGAGCTCACGCGTGCCTAACAAATCACATAAAACCAGTCGAAAATTCTGAGAGAAGCGCGGATCGGCGAACCAAAAATATCCTGAAAGAGGAGTGTGGATGTAGAGTGGTAGCGGGGTTCAGAGTCCTGGCTTGCATTCTCAAAGTCCTCCGAGGAGAAGATGAAATGACTGTTTCGCACAGACTAATCAGCGTCGATCAGTCGGGGAAAGGATCATCAACACCACGACGAATCGCACAAGTCAATCGATGGTTTGATTGCAGCACAACATTTGCCCATCCATGCCTTCGGAGACCACGACGTAGATCGTCGGCACCTTGCCTTTCAGGCACGAACAGGGACGGATTAACTTTTGCGTCGCCTCATACGCGGCAGCCACAGAGCACGGCCGCCGGTAATCAGTTTTCCGACGCACAGCGATGTACAAAAGCCGAAATCGACCGGCGAACGAGGAAAAGAAGAGAGGGGAAGATGCGCGAAGAACAGCCGCCTCCGAGCGGGATTTCCTTCAGACGAAGTCGGAGCCGTCACAAACCCTAGAGAGAGAGAGAGAACCGTCCGTCTCAGCAGTGCAGGATGGTATAAATAGAGGTCACTCGCTCTTCACATCGGCACAAGGCCCACCAGTCCCACGTGCGAGGCACACAGCGGCGAGGGCCTCGGGCGCGTTCTGTTCTCGAGGGAGATCATCATCTCTCGTCGCGCATCGCAGAGGTATGCTGGATTAACCGGAAATAATTCTCTCGAACAATGTCGCGAGTCTTTTATTGTGTTGATCCGGTTGGAATACAGGGTTAATGGCTCACAATTGCGAGATTTCTGGTTAATCTTGTGGATGTATTGACGATACAGCATAATGATCAGGCCTGTTCAGAGGCGTCCCTCGATCGTCTTCGCCTCTTCAATCAGGGGTTGTTCTTCAACGCCTTGGAGCTGGGGGCCTTGGGTGAGAAGCAATCCGAGAGAACCCTGCAACGGAACGGCGGGGGGAATCAGATGAAAGAACAACCAAGCGCAGCCGAGTTTCTCGCCGGATTGAAATGAGCGCTACGATGAATGCTTACTTTTGGATCCTCGATTGGGTGCGCCTGTGAGCAATGCAGACAGGAATGTCAGCGCAAGGAATCACGCAGATACTTCACAACTACAGAGAGCAGCCGAAGGCAAACTTGCCTCTGAGGAACCCGAGATATGGGCAAGCTTCCCGCCGCTGCTGCTGGTGACGGGGTCTCCTTGTGTGCCACGGGCACTGTCTTTGCCTGCAACGGATGGGATGGAGAGAATGAGGCCACATGCCTCGGCACGGACGGAGGGAGCGAGGGTGCCAGAGTCCGATCTCACCAGATTTCTGAACTGGAGATTGTAGAACATCTGGATGTATCTCTGCTTGGCTAGTTTCTGGTCCTTGTTCAGCTGCTTCCAGAAGCCATACATCGACCCCATGTTCAGCACCTTATCCGCATAGATCTTCCATGTGTAGCTGCAAGAAGATGGATCAGTTGGAAATCAGGTGTGCAGACCAGAACAGGCGAAGGGGGGGATTATTTTCATTACCATTCGTATATTCTCTGCAGGCCAGCAGTAGACACCTTGTTCCAATGGGCCAAGTCTTGTTTGCATTTCTCGAAGAAATCCGCAATTTTGTTGCTCGACTCCTCTCCGTTGTTGGGGTTGATGTGGAAACCAGAGACCCCATCAACGATGATCTCAGCTGGACCTCCCTGGTTTGTGGCGAAGGTAGGCAGCCCGCAGTTCATTGCCTCGATGACTGTAAGTCCAAATGCTTCGTACAGTGCAGGCTGAATTGTTTCATTGCGGAGGTCAGGATAATGCAACAAACAACAAACGAGGTAAATGATGATGATAATGATTTCTGAAGAACATAAAACGAGTTCTAACCTGCACAAAAGCCCCCTTCGTGTCAGCAATACAGCGATAGAGTTCACCGTTCCTGAGGCGGTCTTTCTGGGCTGTAATCCATCTGATTTGACCCTTCAAGTTGTATTTCTCAATCAGGACATGCATCTTCCTGATCTCGCTGATTTCTTCCCGATCATTTGACTTGGATGGGTCGAAAAAGCCAGCAACAACAACAAGATTGACCAAACCCCTGAGCCTCCTGTTCTTCCCATACCATTCAGTAAGTCCTGTAATGTTCTTCACTGTGTCAAGTCTCGCCATGGAGAAGATGATGGGCTTCTTCCTGTCCTCTAGGAATCCACTGCTCTCATCAATTTCAAGAGAAAGAGAAGTGAAGATGGATCAGCCATGACTAGAAGAATACCAATGGGGGAATGCAATCATCACCAATACTGAGACTCACAAATGTTCATCATTGTCCTTGTTGTTAAACAGCAGCTCCTCGATTTCAGGGTGGAATGAAGTCAATCTCTTCTGTTTCTGTGTATAGGGAAAGTACACAGACTGATCTGCCCCAGGGGAAGCTATGTTGAACTTTGGATCAAACACGTTGATTCCTGACACGAATCGGCACAGCCCTGGAAGCGTAAATGCAAGATGGCTCTCATATTGTCCAGGTTTGCTTTTGCTGTGACAAGAATAGAAAGATGTCTCAAGTTTAGTAAAAGAATCACCGCAAGCACAAAAGAGAAGTATCACTTCCCCAACCTTCCCGCGATTTCCTGGTATGTGCTCGTGATGATGAAATCTGCAGAGTTCATGGCAATCATGTCGGCCGTAAATTGGCAAGAGAAGTGGTACTTTGGGTCCAGCTCCTTCCATTTGACGTCGGAGTCTTCATACTTGGTTTTCTCCAGCGCATGAGCTATGGTTCCCTGCTTATTCGGATGTTTTACAGCTTGTATAAGAAATAATTTAGCAAGGATATTCGCTCACATCAACTAAAGAAATCTTCTTTATGATTACTCCAATCGAAAGCAGACGAGTACTGGAGAACCAGCGGCACCTGTGTTACTCCCAGCTTGGCAGCCACCAGCGAAGACACCAAGTTTCCGTCAGTGTAGTTCCCTATGATCAGGTCTGGCTTCCCTTCCATGAACTCCAGAATCCTGGCAGTAGCATCCTGCAAGAAAAATCCACAAGTGGGTGGGGACAACAAACCTAGAGAGCTCCCTAGAGAGAAGAAGAATGAGACGAAGGAAACAGGATCTGACCTGAGCGTATCTCTCCAGGTATGGGTAAATGTCGAAACGAGATACCCATTCCTGAAGTACTCCATTTTCCGTCTTGAACGGGACTCTAAGGATAAAGGAGTGGGCGGTGCCGAGAATCGGCTCCAGCTCTTGGTTGCACTTCGTACCCCGAGCTTCTGGTATGAGCCGCGTCACCTGCGAAGGATGGTCCACCGTGCGCTTCATTGCTCCGAGCTCATAGAAGATTAAAGACCAGCGCCCCTCCCTGTCCCCAACTCACCACAAGGATGTGAGGTTTAACAGTCAACCCCTGCTGCTTGATTCTGAGGAGGAGTTCCTCCTCCAATGCTCGGACTTGATCCAGTATGTACACCACCTGTTGAAGAACAGAGACCACAGGGTCGGATAAACATGGCTGCTATCGCTCCTGCTTCTGCAGGAAGATACCACTCGCTCACCTGGCCGCCCGTGTCTGGCAAGCCGAGGACATCAGCTTGGCCAAAGTACCCGTGGGGAGAGAAGATCACGACGTTGAAGATGGAAGGAAGCCTGCCGAAGAGCTTCTCTATGTTCACTATGTCGGGCGCCTGCAGGACCTCGGAGAGACAATGGAGAGTCTCCCTGACACGGTCGGCTCTGTCACCCCATCCCTTCAGCAGTCCCCACTCCTCGAACCTGAAACACACAGGGGATACGCCGTAAGCCCATCTCTGCCCCTCCGCAGTCGTCCGGCACGCCGGCCCGGCGTCGTCACCTGTGTTCGAACTTCTGGAAGGGGGTGTTCTGGGGGAGCCCGGAGACGAAGACTTCAGCCAGCAGCAGCGCCGTCTGAAGCTTGACCACCGTGTTGACGCTCTCGTTGATCAGAAATTTCTGCATATGGCCGCGTGATGCATTATTGAAGTAATCCGTTGGTTTCCACAGATCTCGGAAGACGAGATGAACTCACTTCTCCTCGATGGTTGAGGGCCAGCAAGTAATCCAGCAGAGGCTTCATGCTTTCGTCAGGGCTCTGGCTCAGCCTGGAAGAGAGGAACTTGGCGATGAACTGCAGCCCGTTCCCGATGGACGAGGGCAGCGTCAGGCGAGGCACGTGCGAGTCAAAAGACGAGAAGTCAACTTCCAGGGCGTCCTCGTCCTTGGCCCTGCAAAAGGCGAGCGAATAGCGCACGTGAGGAATGGAGCTTCCAGCCGCCCCATGCAAGGAGAAGTCAACACGCCACGTGTACCATCTCTCGTCGTATACAGATTCCTTGTACTTGAGGTAGTCGGACATGGTGATGTCCTCCACGGACAGATCGTCGGAGTTGGCCCTGACGAACTCCCAGATTCCGGGATACGGCCTGACGGCGAGTGCGATGATGGGCGGGAGAACGACGGCCTCCTGCATGCAGAGGCCCCAAGGTGGGTGAAGCCCTCCATGGAATCCGAAGAGAAGAAGAAACACGAACCTGGGTGGAGCAGATGATGTAACCGAGGAAGCCCTCCATGAGCTTAGCTTTCTCGGCGTTGTCGTCCAAGGCGCTCTCCATTTCTTCCATCAGCTGCTGGTTCTTCATCAGCCTCTTGCCCTTACTGACGAACCTGTTTTCCCATACCTTTCCTGTCAGTTTCAGAGAACGCCGAGCAAGCCTTTGAGAGACGAGCTGCGCCGTACCTGGCGAAGCACCGCCTCATCTGGTACCGGCTCTCTCTCAGAGCCTCCGGCATGCTTTCCGCAATGGTGTCCGACCTCTTGAAGCTCCCTGCTAATTCCATTCTCCGAGGAAGAATCAGTCTGCGAGACCCACCAGGAAAGGCCTCGCCAAGATGGACTCTGATAACTATTCAGGAAGGATTTAGCTGGTTGTGCCACCCAGGAAGGGATTTCGATTTATATAGCAGAGGCTTCCTCTGCCTGGAGGAGTGGGGCCATGGCGGCTCGCCGCTGGCCCATCCTCGAGGGTTGGGAATAAGAAGGAAACCCCCGGCGAGAGGCGGGGCCGTGGAGGCTCCTGTAGGAAGACGGCAGATTCAGAGAGAAGCAAGCGGCCGAAAGGAGAATATTTGTTGCAAGAAAGGTATTCTCTCGTCGCTGCAAATTGTAGGTTCCTTTTTTGATCCCGAAGCTTGGTATGACCGCCATCGCCGCCGGTGGGCTGTTCTGAGGCTCGAAATGTGGCTCCTCCCGATGGATATCACCGGCGAAAAGTTTACCGGCGAGTACCTTGGAACAGAGAAGTCGTCCCGCCCTTCATCACCAGAGGGACTTCTTTCTCACGAGTATCTTTTTAAAAAAAAAAAAAAAGAAAGGGATCCTTAGATATTCAAGATCATGAAAGCCAGAAAACTAAACAGATAAATGCTGCGAAGGGAATCAGAATCACCTCCTTTGCATACAGCAGTGATCATCATGGTTGGATTCATCCGTCCGGGGTGGGGATCGCGCATCTTCCTTGGCAATCACCAGAAATCCCCGCAGCTACAGGTTCCATTAATGAAATGATGAAATCGGTTGGCATCCCGCACAGTGATCTCTCGTCTGGTAATCATGCTGATGAATTTGGTCGCAGTGTGGCAGTCCCCACAGATCCGCAGGTTCTTGGCGACAAAAATGGGCTGACCGGCGCTCAAGCTGAGAATTCCAAATGATATGGCCAGCTTCTCGCTGTGGTAGAGGAGAAGATGCTCCTTCTCCTCTTCCTCTACATTCTGCAGCACGTAACTGGTGTCAGGCCGGTAGCCCATCTTCCTCATCTCGATAAAGAGATCACCGAGGATCTCATATATCCTCGACGAGCAAGGGTGAGACCGGTCGCCGCCGACGAAGGCATGAACCCTGCCCCTGATCTCGACCCAGCTGCAACCGGGGCTCTTCTTGAATCCTTGGTCTCTCTGCAGGATTCTGACGCTCGCCGCCTCGTCGAATCTCCCGGCGGCGCTGTAGATGTTCGACAACAGCACGAAGTTCCCCGTGCCCTCGGGCCCCAGCTTCTGGATCATCCTCGACACTTCTTCTCCCAGTTTGACATCCTTGTGAAGCCTGCAAGCGCTGAGCAAGGCGCCCCACACGCGCACATCCGGCGCGAAGGGTATCTTCTGGACGAAATCTCGGGCTTCCTGCAGGAACCCGCCGCGGCCCAGGAGGTCAACCATGCAGATGCAGTGCTCGACCCTCGGGACGAGGTTAAATTTTTCAGACATGGCGGAGAAGAGCTCTTTCCCTTCCTCCACCAGGCCCGAGTGGCTGCACGCAGTCAAGACACCGATGAAAGTGACATCATCAGGGTCCAAGCCAACAGCCTGCAAGCCAAAGAACAGAGAAAGCGCTTCCTTCCCCAGCCCGTGAAGCCCATACCCGGACATCATGGTATTCCATGACACGATATCTCGTTTAGACATTCTATCGAACAGTTTCCTCGCTAGGATGATCCTCCCGCACTTCGCATACATGTCGACCAGGGCATTGCAGACGGAGGTATCCGACGAGAGCCCACGGACAACAACGTAGCCATGACTGCATCTGCCGTGCTGTAGAGCAGCTAGATGAGAGCAGGCTGGGATCACGCCCACCATGGTCGCAGCGTCCGGTTCTGCGCTAGAAGCCTGCATTTGACGAAAAATACGCAGAGCCACCTCTGCGCTGCCGTTCTGCAGGCATCCGGATATTATGGCGCTGTAAGAGACTGTATCCCTCGTTCCCATCTCACCGAACAACCCGAGTGCATCACCTGCATTTCCACATTTGGAGTACATGGACAGAAGAGAGTTTCCCACTGTTATGTCCGAAGAGATGCCAGATTTGGTCAAGTAGCCATGCAGCTGTCTCCCTCGGCTTAGGTCAGTCAACCTCGCGCAGGCTCGGAGAATGGTGGCCAGAGTGGTGGGGGTGGGAGGACACCGTTGATCAAGAACCATTTGATTGAATGCATCCAAGGCCTGAACCATGCGGTCGCAGGAGACATATGCTCCGATCATTGCGCTCCATGTGACTTCATTTTTTGCAGTGACGCCGTCGAAGACCTTCTCAGCGTACTCTAAACTAAGACATTTGGCGTACACATCCAGCAGAGCTGTTCCGACAAGGACATGCGCCTTATCCATATACCTTCTGACACAGAATCCATGGACGATCTTGACCTGGCTCAGAACCCTGGCCTCGCCAATGGTGGGGAGAAGAGCGACGACAGTAGAGGAATTCGGAGTAACGCCTAACCTTTGCATTTCCGTGACAAGGCTGAGAGTATCTTCGTGCATCCCATGAAGAGAGCACCCTGCGATCATCGCATTCCATGCAACAATGTCTCTCTGTGGCATTTCGTCGAACATGCGGCGGGAGATCTTCAGCTGCCCACATTTCATGTACAAGTCGAGCAGAGCCGTGGAGATGAAGACGTCAGAGTGCAGACCGATTCTCACCACCCGACCGTGAACCTCCATCCCGAGATTCAAGGCGAGAAGACCGGAGCACGCCTTGAGGAAGAAAGGGAAGGTGAATTTATTCGGCGTGACCCCGGAACCGACCATGCAGCGGAACAGGTCGACGGCACCACGCGGCCGGTCATTCCATGAACAGGCCCTGATCATGGCATTCCACAAGAAGACGCCAGGGCGATCGATCTTCTTGAAGAGGAGGAGAGCAAGGTCGACCTTCCCACAGGATATGTGGTGGAACAAGAGATTCTCAACCATAGATGGGTCCGCCTCATCGAGTCTGTAGCAGGGTTTGTCAAGCCGGGCCACTCCGCCATCTCTCAATGCTCCTAGACGCCACCTATCCACAGCATCGGCGTCCGGTAATAGCCCCAACCTCCCACTGCGTCCTCTGCCGCTGGCCCCGCGGGTGGTAAGCCCCGTTTCCCCTGAGCCAAGCGGTTTGGCTGCCAACGACTTGCATCTCACCAGACGAGGAACCGGATGGAAGCCGGAGAAGAGGGGTCGCCGGAGCACCGTCATTTGGGAGAGCACCTGGTCGACATCCCCGACAATCTTCGCAGTCCCGGATCAAAAGAGAGACGGGGAGAGATGGCCCCTGAAGGTAGCCAGTCGTTCATACGGCCAGTCAATGAGAGCCCACTCCAATATTGCGACTTTGGGGAAGCCCGTTTGGGCCAGCCGGAGAAAACAGCAGTCACGTGCGGGTCTTCTTCGTTGACGTTTTACGTCCTCGGAGTTTTACTTCCCTCGGGTCGCTCTCGCGTTGACCTTTTACGTCCTCGGAGTTTTACTTCCCTCGGAGACGCCAAAGTTTGTGTACTCTACGTAGACGTCGAAGGAGAGGTTTGACATCGCAAGTTGACCCTCACTCTCTCTCTAGCCCCAACCGAGAGGCAGTCAAGTAAGCTGCGTGTAATCGATCTTCGGGACGAGCGCCGGAGAACCTGTTGCAAGAATGATGCCTGCTCCCTACCTCCTGTTCTTTATCTTTGTTCGTAGGATAAATGATGTGAAATAAACCCTTTCCAGGTCTACAAATAAGTTTTCTAAAGCACGTTGTTTCTAATAACTTTATATTCAATTAATAATATTTTATAGAATTTTAGTCACCGTAAATACGATTATTTCACACTATTCAACCCATAAAATAAAGATATAGTTTGAAAGCGAGCCTATGGTGCACAAATCAGAGGTAACGACCAAACTAGGACAAGCACTGCGTCAACGCATGGAATGGCGCAGATGAACTGTTCATCTCGAGTTACTGGCAGGTCAACCTTGGAGCCCGCTCTACCATGGATGTCCCATCGAATGGTCTTGGCGTCGGCAGAAAGAGAGCGCCGCCTCTGAAAGGGAGGCTGCTATATGTATCACACCAGTGCATGATCCATTCGGGCAGGAAGAATGATTCTGCAAGAGAGGGCTGCTTGGAATCGGCGGCGACGACGAAGGTCAACTTAAGTGGAACGGGCGAGGTCAGTTCAAGCTGATCAGCTCGTGACATGGTGTCCTTGGGACAAGATAAGGGTTTGACAGCATGTCTATCTGTCCTTTTGGATGTTTAGATAGAGCTCGCAAATTCTAAGAGAACGTTAGCGGTGAGAGAGGAGGTGCTGGAATGGAGAGAAGAGAGCTAGAACTTGAGAGAGAGAGAGAGAGAGAGAGGAGAGAGAGAACAGCCCGTTCAAAGGGGGGTACTCTGCGTCACCATCCGCCACCGTTTATTATGGGTGATAGGAGGGGGTTAGAGAGGACCGTTGAGTATGTATAACGGGTGTTTGTTGGAAACGGGACACACAGGGAGGACCCGTTATCATAGGGAGAAAGAATGCCGGAGAAACGTGGAGAGAAGCCAGGCCCAATGGGCCGTCGGGGGGCAGAAACGAGCGTGGTGATGTCAGCATCGCAGCGGACGGCCTTTCCGACGCAGTGGACCGCCCTGGCGCCGAGGGCCTAATGGACTGCTCGTACATAAAAGGCCCAACTTAAAAAAATTAGAGGCCCATTATGTTCAATAGTTACACAAAGGGGGCCCAGTAAAGTGGCCGCATAATGTATTGAATTAAAGCAGATTTATCCAACATAATCGTCCTCGAGTTGACTAAGACGATGACTTTGAACTTTGCCCCCCCTCTCTTTTCCCCTCTCGACATGTATTTTTTCCTCTTCTTCGTGCTGGAATACGCGGCACCTTCACAAAAACCCCCAAGATCTCTCTCTCTCTCTCGTTCTCCCTCTCTATATCTATATCTATATATATAATATCTACACAGATGGAGAGCGAGAGAGAGAGAGAGAGAGAGAGAGTACGCGCGCGGCGGGTCAAGACGCAGGCACAGTGGGTGGATAAGAAACAGATCCAAAGAAACATGCGACGCTGTCTGATTAGTGCAAATCCAGAGCTGATTGTAGACTCAGAAAGACGATGGTTGTTCATGAATATCGGGGTCCTGCGATAAAACTTAAGCAATGAGGTGCCTGAATTCTGTGACAGTATTATTGGTACAAGAGCACAATTTGGAAGTAATCGTGTTTTATTTCATCTTTTTCCCTCAGCTCCGGAGAAGTAGGTCTCGTGGGAACTGATTGTGAGAAATAAGCAGAAGAAGAAAGAGCCACCAGTTCACTGTTATCCATAAAGATCCATAAAAAGATACCACAGACCAAGAAATGAAAGATTAAGCCTTCATTCTTTAGAGCGGAGCGTAAAGTAAAAGCACAGTGAGACTGCCACAGGAAGAAGCGGAGGGTATCCAGCCTGCAAAACATTGAAAGGCTACTCATTTGACCTTATTTTCACATATATTTCATTTTGATTGACCTGGTCTCCCTTCATTGGAGATTGCCACCTGCAAAAGACCTACTTACTGATGAAGAATTCATCCTCGATTCTAACAGGCTGATGTCCACGCCTTGGTTATGTTCTCTCTGTGATATCCCCTCTCGGATGCTCTTCACCATGCTGCCGACCCCCAGGAAATCCCTGGTCAACCCGTCCGAGCCCTCTGTACCCCCAAACGGTAGGCTATGGTGCAGCTTGCCATCGTCGACATCGCATAAACTCGGATCGAACCCGCCATAAGCGATGTCCTGCCCGTGGCCACCGCCGCCGTAGCTTCCACCAAATGTCATCGCTACGTCTCTAGACCCACCCCCAAACATACCAGTATTTCCGTTCGCTAGAGAGTTCATGAGATCTTGGAGATGCGCTTCGCTTTCAATCTGCCTTCGCGAGCTCTCTCCACCACTGCCGCCGCCAAAACCAGTCCTGAAGTTGATCGGTTTAGCGTTCACGAAAGAAGACGGGCTCCCGACGCCCCTCTGCACGGAAGGCCTGCTGCCACTCGTGGTTGCACCCATTTGGGAAGCTTTCTGGAGTAAAGCGGTTGCTGACATCTGAGGAAGCACTCCTCCGTTCTGCAACGAGGTGTTATAGAGAGAGGACATGGCGGAGGCCACGTGATCACCCACTAGATTTCCAGCGAAGAAAGATGGTGCCTCTCGGGGCCCATTGCTGTCGCTAAACTGATCAGGAATCAGCAAGTGATTACCCTGGTTAGAGACATTATTGGTATTGCTAACGCTTCCTGTGCTGCTGCTGGTGTTGGAGAAGAAGCCGAGATGGAACAAACTGGCGGCTGCTGAGCCCACAGCAGAAGGGGATGTGGCCGTATTGTTGTGGAATTCTGGAAGCTGCATCAAGCCATGGAAGGACTTGCCATTGAGAAAGTCCTGACTGGAGCCGGTAAAGAAGAACCCAGAAGAAGCACTTGGTTGATGCTGACGCGAGGACGAGGTGTCGAGAGGAGAGGAGAGGTGGCTGAATTGGGCAGCACCGCCGCAGCCTCCAAGCCGGAGGACGTCGCTGGAGGCTCTGGTCGAGTCCTGGAGAGAAGAGATTTGTGAGTTGAGCTGAGATAGCCCAAGGGACATGTTGCTGCTGCCCCCGTATAAGGGCCCCCCTAAGGCATTCAGCCCAGCGGGTGGCACGGCACTCTCCTGGGCTAGTACGTCGCAGAACGCTCGGTGGGTGATGAAGCTGTCTCGCCTGCAAAAATCAAGAAAAAGTATTCATGGACTATCTTGATTCTGAAGCGCTTAGCTTCTGCGTTAGCAACGGGGTAAGCATGGAAATGAAAGCGTATGTAGAGGAAGAAGCACAGGCATGGAATAAGTATCATTCCTTGAATACAAAACTATAACAGGAACAGATAAAAGCTGTCAGTCTTGGAGAGACGAAGAAAGGAAGAGAAAACGACTCCTTCATGTTAAGATCCTGAAGGAGAAACAAAAGAACCCAGTAAAGGGCCTTGTCTTCATTCATTCATGGTACGAATGAGGCCAATAAGCCTCTTCTTGGCTACCCTCCCCAATGAATGCAGAGGAGGAACCTTTGCAAGAAACATGAAACGAACATTCATCCCCATGCATCACTTCGAAAAGAAAAAGCTACTCCAGTGTCTCGACGATCCCCATGATAGATTCTAACCAAAGAGCTGAATCCGCAGCTCCCAGATTGCCGTCCCGAACAACGTGAGCAACACATTTTTGGAACTCTCTTCAATTTCAATTAATGAATGAGAGGGAGGGAGGGAGGGAGGGAGAGAGAGAGAGAGAGAGAGAGAGAGAGAGAGAGAGAGAGAGAGAGAGAGAAACTTTTACAGGAGAACCCAGGAGCAAGAGATGAGAGATGGTCTCTTCCTGTCACTAATTTTTTCATGAAAATATGAGGTCGAATTTAATGCAGAGCGCCTAGCTTGCTTGCCCTTCTGCGGCCAACCCAGAGGAGAACAAAACCCTGCTGGGAACTTGCCTTACACGGCGGCACGTGAACAGAAAAGGATACGGCGGGACTCATAACTGAAGAGGATGTCAGGAGTCTAAGTGCAAACTTGGCGTTGATTTCGAAAATGAAAATATCACTTCCTCCTATGAAATATCTCAACATGCTTCTGCTATAATACGGCGGTGCCCCGAAGTCGGCGCACGATTCACGTGGGAGCAGTTCCACAGTCCCACAGTTCCACTGGCATTTGTCCTCGAGACGTTACCACCCCCGCTACCCATAACCCTAACCCTAACCATCCTCTTTCTTCATCCTTCCTGTCTCAAAAGATAGAACTACAGTCCGGCCTAACCTCGGGAACAGAAAACAACAAAACAGGATCACGCGTAGCGTCACCGACAGAACCGATAATGAAATTCCAACCGTTACGAAATGTAGCACCCACATGAACACATGGAAGTGAGAGAAGGAGACCTCTGGCGATAAACGGCGTAGGAAGAATACTTTCGGAGAAGGATGTGAGAAGCCTACCGAGAGAAGAGAGTGCCGCAGTCGCATCGGTACTCGCGGGTGCCGCAGGTCTTGGAGTGGGCCTTCCAGTCCGACTGGACAGCGTAGCGCTTGGAGCACTTGTCGCACTTCCACTTCTTCTCTCCGTGCTTGCGACAATAGTGCTTCTTGATGCCTGTAAGGTCTCCGAGCGCTCGCGAGGGGTCGTGGTGGACACAGGTGGGCTCCGGACACACATATACCCGCCGCTTCACCTCAGTGGTGCTCTTCTGCCGAAGCTTCCATGGCAGGTTGTGCCCCCTCCGGTGCAACTGCAGGTTCTGCTCTCTTTGGAATCCCTTCTTGCACACCTCGCAGATGAAGCGGTTCGTTGCCATTAGAGTCTTCGGCGATAGAGCTATTACCTCTGAGTCAGGCTCTGTAATATGCAGAATGATCGTTAATGAGCTATTTCATGGACATTGCTGAAAGATAAGAGGAGGGGCACTTGATCACTGAGTCAGATGAATTCGTCAATCATCCCGATCTATTCATATTTATGTCTGGGTGTGAAGAAATTTGTTCGTATAGTGGATATTAACCAGACCTAAATGATTATCAGATCTTCTAATTCTGACTTGGGGTTTGAAATTTAGTGTCTTGGTAAATTGGAAACAATTTCAATATCAAGGGATTTTCTCGTAGAGTATAGGGGGCTATGAATAACGACTCTATTGCAAAAGAAATGCCCAATTCAGTGGCTTAATGGACATGGAATATCGTCTTGATAAGGGTACTTGGAGAACACCCTCTTTGGAATTAAGGGTACGCTACGGAAGGCTCAGATAAAAATATATAATGGATTTCCTAGTCAATATGAGAAGAGAAGGTCCTGAGATCGATACTAAGTAAGAATTTTTGTGTTTTAGATACTTGCTTGGCGTTCCTGGCAGGTTCCTTTTTTTCTTCTGAGGCACAGCCGGTGACAGCGCCGCTGAGGAGAGAGTACGATCAGAAGATAACGGCGTCTGCTTCATCTGATTTTGAAGGTCCGCTTCTGTGACGCCATAGAAGATGGTCGAAGATGAAGACGATGCCATTTCAGAGTTGATAAAGAAATCCCCCAGACTCCGCCTTCTGCGGCTTATCCTTCTGTCTTTGCAAATATAATCACTGTCCAGAAAACAAAACGAAAACTGTCACCACACCGATTTCAGAATTATCGTTCTATTGATAACACAAGACACCCACATCTCGCCCTCCAGGATCTCGAAGAACCAAAAACCAGAAGAAAGGGAAGACTGAAGAAATCCTAAAGAATCATAGTCCGCTAATCTGCGTATGTGGGCGGCGGATCTACAGGCCAAAGAGACCTCCGGAGAGCCTTCAAATCTCGCCCGAAGACTCTTCTAAGATCGACAAAAGAGAATAGCGGAAAGTCGGAAACCAAACAAGCAGTTGCACTCAAAACGAGTACAAGGAGAGCGAGAGAGAACAAAAAATAGCAAAGAAGAAGAAGGAGAAGGAGAAGAAACACAAACCAGTCCAAAGACACTTTTTCCTTCGATCTGTTTCGCACTTTTTTCCTTCATCTGTCCTCCCTCCTAAATCTCCAACTCGTGGCTAAGAGGCTTCTCGCAGTGGTGGTGTGGGCAGCGAGAGGCCCCCGATTTCATTCTGTTTCCCTATCCCGCTTCACCGTTGTCTGGTAAAGTCCCCCTCGGGCAGTCGTCGTCTCCCCTACTTTTTTCTCATCAACCCCCGAAGATCCGCGAAATATGAATAAATATTAATGAGGGGAGAGGTTACTCTTGACTGTCTCACGCAGGCAAGTCCTGTCGTTACATGAACATAAGTGGGCTCCGCCGCCCGGCCGTAAACCTCCCCCTCTCTCGCTTCGTCTCGCATCTTCTCTGCTCCACGTCCGGACAACCCATCCCCTCCACCCGGTCTCAGAGACGACTACCTCAAGAATCTCCTCTCCTTATTTATGAAGAAATGTCTCATCAGCCACGAATAACAGTTGCTCCTCCTGCACGCATGAGACTTGGGGATTTACACCTATAAAGGCACACGCGGTTTTCCTAAGAACAGCGTCTCTCTCGGTACGGGAGAACCTCTTGGCTACTCCCATAGATGCCGCTTTCCCTAGTGTGAGAAAGAAATCTCGCAGTCTTCCGCTCGAGATTCACGTGCAGATGTCGACGTTGGGACTGTGATAATGCCATCATTGCGCCAATCTGTGAGAGGTCGTGCAGGAGGGATAAGAAATGGGCGACATGGCGAGAGTCCGCTAGATAATGTGCCCCCCCTTTCCCCAACTGATGACCATCTTTGTCGGGCGATAATTTTAATGCCTCTTCTTTTTTCTATCTTGTTTTCAGGGAAGATCCTCCGTGGTTTCAGCCACCGTATGCTACGTAACAAAATGTCAGGCAAGTAGTACACCTTCGCGCAGTTTCTAATCCAAAGGTTGTTCAATTCAAAATCAATTGAAAAGGACTGACGATTGATCATCCATATTGAACTACGATAATTCATTGTAGTTATATCGAATTATAATATTTGAGTTACATTGTCTTAGTAACAGTATATCTTGTTCATATCCTGGTTTACGCTTCTACTTGGGCTTCTCAGAGGTTATTTGTTTACTTTGGGGGGGCGGGCGGCGGGGGATGAGAGGAAGGTTTTGAATGATTCCTGTGAACGATACATGTGTTGATTTCCTATTACATCTTGCAAAGACAGAGCTTAACACATTCTCTTTAGCTTTTCTTATGTGCTCGTCCGCCCAGTCCCTTCGCACGCCCTTCGCTCGAATTGTTGAAAACCGTAGCCCCCGCATATTGATAACAGCACATACCGGGTGAACTATTCGACAGAGAGCAAATGGTATGGGTTGGTTCCATCGCCTCCCTGAATCCCCATGACAGCACAAAATGGCCAGACTGTATAACGGTACGATTCCATTAAGATGTCACCATTGTTCTTGCTATAGTTATAAATCCACCGTTAAAGGAAGACAAGTCAACGAGCGCATAGCCATCCGACTGGAATCTGGCCAATGTAAGTTTCTGCTTGGGGGCAGGAAGCATCCCTCTGCGGCCGGCAAGTCCTGCGGGGTACACCCAGTCGAATCTCAAATCTGGACGTCTTCAAAATGCCTACTTCCTCATTCTTGCCAGTCTTTAGTGGCCGTCGGCGTGCTATTCTACAATGAAGTCGATAAGTTTCCCAAATATTGGGCTCGATACGCACGAGTAGTTATCTTCGTGACGACCGTTTCCCGGCGCGTCCGTCGGCAAAGTTGAACGGGGTAAGGACGCACTCGGGGGACAATAGTCTCGAACAGACATTGTTTTGAACGGGCAGAGACAAACGTACCTCAATGCCGCTTGTGTCAAGAACATTCCTCTTGGGTATTTAAGTTGACGGAGAAAGGAATGCATATGTTAGACCGAATCACAATTTCCTCGGTACCACAGAGTCGTTCATTTCTTCTCAACATATTCGAGCAGTAGCCCGCCCGATGAAAGAGTAACAGTATATTCCTGTGGGCTATCAGCTTTCCACGGTTTTGGAGTCCCGAGCTAATCCCTACACAGGGAAATTTACTGTTGGGTCCTCCAGCATCGTAAGAAAACAGCAAGCGCAGAAATCTTGAAAGGTCTTGTGTCTGCACATAATTACAACTATTATTCCACTTTGGAGATATAACCTTCGCTGAGTTGTGAAGATATGCTTGAATTCTGAGGACCTCTTCTTCCTCGTTTTATTGTAGCTGACGGAAGATCGGTTCATTATCGGTGTTTCTTCCCATTGAAGATATGGTGCATGGCTCCGCCATATCACGTCGAGTGTTGAGTGTGAGGAAATTGCATTGATTATTCCCCAGCTCTCGTGAAGATAACTCTAACCCAAATGCCTTTTTCGCGGTCGTGGGATCCGGCTCAGTAAATTTATCCTACTGTAGAATAGTGTACTGTCGGCCAGTGTCGCCATGAGAAAGGAGAAAGGTTTTGACTATGGTCAAAGCATCTGCACTCTGTACCGTTGCGTCTGCAAGTAGGACAGATTCGCCCCCTTTAGGAACATGTCAACCTCAGGGTCGACCTTGCCGTTAAAACCCTCCTCCAACATTCACGTTTAGAGGAGATGAAATATCGTCGGCGATTACATGGAGAACACTACTTTTGCTCGTTAGATCAACTAAACTGACCCTCGACAAACCCTTATCTTGTCTTTATGTCTCCCACACCAAACCCCCTCCCCCCACTCCCTCCATTGAGAGGGTCGATGGACTGCGGGAAGACCATGCGCAGAGGCAGGACCTGGCCATCCCCCTGACATATTTGACTTCTGTCGGTTTGCAAGAAGGTGCAACCGATGGACGGATGTCGATGGCTGAGAACAATGAATACATCCATTCAATGACGAAAGTCCATCTTTTTTACACGTGATACGGTCTTTGTATACTCTATGAGTGAAGGCTGATTCGAAGAGAAACTGTAAGATATGAAGTTCATCGGTCATGACGCAAGAGACATTATTTTCTTTATTTTTCATGTCTTACATTTCAACTAAATCAATCATCGTTGAGAAGAGGCAGGTTTTATATTCCGTTATGTTTTGTAACTACATTTTTTTAACGTGATCGATTACCATTATGTCTTATGACGCTAGAGTGGTAGATCAAGTTAAAGTTCCATGGTCACTGGTTGAACATGGTGTCGGATATGCCACTAAAACTTTCTGATTCAAGTTGAAATAATTTATGGTATAATGTATCAAGCTTCAATAATTTGCTCAGTCAACGATCGGCTTTGATATTGACAATTGTAAGGTTTAATTGCCTCATTATTGACGAAAAATCCATAACCTTCGAGATCAAAGGTAACCATCCAATAAAAGAAAATAAGATTCTGAAGACAAACCGTCAAAAATCGTAACCCAAGTGAGCTCTTACGTTGTGGTATTTTATTCACAAGGGGTTGCGACGAAACACGGGTGGCATCGCATGTGACCGGCTTCCATGGTCCACTGTGCAGCGCTATGCTGCTGCGCCGCATGGGTTCATGGGGACCAGGACTTATTCAAACTCCAAAAAAACATCGGCACAAGCTTGGATGTGACAGGGAATCACGAAGGCAAGGCTCCCAACCCAACAAGAGGCAAGGTGAATTCCTCTACGGAACTACGATGAGATAAACACGGAGGGGCGCAAGTTACGGTGAACCAATAGTCAGAGACAACAGAGAGAATACTTCTGACAGTTCCAGTTCTTACATTAGAACATCTACTCAGTTCGATTGAATGGTTATCGTAAAAGTCTTAGATGGTAAAACTTTAACCAGGCTTCCTCATGCTTCATGTGTTTTTCTCTCGTTTATAAACCAAGTGGCGGATGATTCTTGTAATGAGATCATAATGGAGCGCTGAGGTCAAACCACTTTAGCGTCCCATCAGTTACGCCAAGTTAATGCACATGAAATATAAAGAACTGTAGAAGTGCCTTCCGAGTGACGTGTGATCGATGGTTAATGATCAGGAAAGTCCGTTCTGGTACTCATATTAAGTCGCGATCGTCGTCTAGGAAGGATGAGGCCCGAGGAGTTCGAGGATACGCCTCTTTCGTGGATTCGTCCACAATTTGTGCTATCTTCCTTGTTCTTATCTACCCCGCAAGTAGGGACTCATATTATTTATTTTTCTAAGAAATGGCGCAAGAAGTTGTGTAATTATATTTAGGAATGACTGTTATGAAAATTTTAAAAAGTTTGTGAAATATGATGCTCAATACCCATGATTTCTCTTTCACTTTACAATAAGTTACTTTCTTGTAAGACAAATACTGACCATAATTTAATATAAATTAGTATACAAAGCCTATAATCTTTATTAACGCGACGAAGTAAGGCTGCAGAAGGTACTTCTGTTTCACCAAACAATTGAAGGTGACGTTTCCTTTAAAACTCAGAATAGGAAGTACAAACAATGGTCCTTTCTTGAAAATAATGCTTTTAAGTGGTGAGTCCGTATGATGATATTGCATGTCAGCTCATTTATTAAGAAGATTGATTACATTATCGAAGTTGATTGTTATGAAATAAGGAGATATGCGGTGAGAGAGGGGAGGGGGAAGGTAGGGAGAGGGTAAACACCAAATTACGCCAACCATCTACCACTGCGGCTTAGAAATTATTCCTTAGAGCGGGTACCCACCAAATTATCTACAGCTGTGGTATGGAAGTCTCTCCACGGGTTATTTATTTAAGGAACCCTTGAAAAGTCGTGTCATAGACATCCTGCTAAGTATCGCGTAGTACCTGAGCTCGTGGATATCCTCAACACGGGCCCGGGAGATGTGACGTCCTTTTCATTATAGGGAGCTGCTGAGCCAGCGATAGTGAGGCCGCCGGGCCCTGCCAGTGCCGCAGGCTCAAGATTCCCCGCTGGGATCCAATCGACGGAGGGGAGGAGGGTCCTCGGAGCGGACAAGAGGGGAAGTTTTCAATAATTCTCGCAGTAACATACACAAACTTACATGCCTGGGAAAAAGGCTGTGTCTATCGTATCATGTCATGAGAGCTCTTTTTGGTTTCACGGCATTTGACCTCTGCGGGGGCCAGAACGATTTGGTTTTCTTCTCCTTAAGTCTCTCTCTCTCTCTCTCTCTCTCTCACACACACTCTCTCTCTCTCTCCCCGTGCAAGTCGACCCATGTAGCTATTCAAGCTTATAACTTTGTTCATCTGTGACGTTCGAATGGACTCAAGCATAGTCGGGAAGAATAGTTATCATGCGTCCACGGCAGTATCAATGCCCCTGAAAATCTAGAGACAGTGACAACTCGAATAATTGAACAAACGTCAAAAAAATCTCAGTAGTCCATATTGATAGATGACGATAGACATAGACAGATATGCAAAAACTAATATACCTATATATCTATCTATATATACATATATATATAGTTTATATAAAGACAGATGGATATAAGAGAGAGAGAGAGAGAGAGAGAGAGAGAGAGAAGAGGGAGGAGGACGAAGACAAGTGGTTAGATGGCTTCACGCAAAGCTGGTCTTACACTCAACTTTCAGAAGCGTGCCGCAGTAGAAAATTCACGCAAGGACAGAAGCAAGTGCCTGGTGGAATTTAATACCCGTAAAAACGTTGAGGAACCGAAAAATCAGCAGATTATCGCGAGTGTGTAGGGATACACTCGGAAGACAAGGAAAAGCAAATGAGAGTGAAATGAAGAAGACCGGGTGACAATGGCTTCTACATCTCCATAATCTTGCAACCTCGGTCAAACGTCTAACTTTTACAAGCATTCTGTGGCAGTTAAATCACCAAGGACAAAGTGAAAGCCAGCCAACTCCAAGAAAACTACAACGAACCCGGTAAAAACAAAGAAGCGGAGACGGCTTTCGCGGCCGTTTCCTGATGAACTCGACGTGAAAGGCCCTGTTCTCCCTTCCATTGCAGTGTTTCACGGTTCGTGGTTACTGGCTTCGCATTAATGGCGATTATCCTCGTTCGAACCATGGGGACACGTTCATCTGTCAAAACGCCCAGGCGACACATTCTGGCGCATGTGGATTGGCACTTTCTTCATGTTCTTCCAAAACTTCTCCCAGAATTCCCGGGCCTCGGTGTCCTTGTTGTCCAATTGAGTCGGTCCTTATTTAAGGTTTTCACCTCAACATTCGCATTCCTCTGCTCCTGCAGTGCGTCCGTCCGAAGGTCTGGTCCTCTCTTGTACGAAACCTCTTGTTCAGTAGAATAAAACAACGTTGCTCTAATTGAAATTGACGAGGTATTCCCATTAGATTGAGACTGTGCGCGTTGTTTCTGATACGATATGGACCCTCTTGACCTGAACCATGGGTAGGTGATTGTATTAAAGTTTAAATATAGTAGTATCATATACAGGCAATAGGTCTATTAAGTTTTTTTTCTAGAAAGCGCGAGTTTCCATTTAAAAGCTACCCAACCGAGCATATCTTGGCCTAAATGTTGTTATTACTAGTGATCATATTATACTGGTGCAGGATCACCATACTTTGGTCTGGGGCTTTAGCGGTTGCTTGTTTCCATCATTACTTGCCAATGCATATCATAAGAACTGCGGAGTTTGTCTACGTCAAGAATATTTATAGCCAATTTACAGACTATACATGAATCTCTATGGTCTTATTGACATGATTTATCGTTGCTCGGCATTACCTTTCCTTATCGATGCTAGTTGTCAGATATCTTATTTAAGATTTTACAATGATAATGAGAATAAGACTCCAAGGATCTCCAAGGAAAATGTTCCTAAGAATGCATGAACTGGCATCTGAAATGAAAATTTAACAGTTACATCAAGAAGCAGGAGCTGCAGAGACGCAGGATGGGCTTTAACCCCATGAATCGTCCATTCGGGTGCCTCGAGCACTGCTTCCTATGAATGCTCGAAAAAAGAGCGCCTCTCGTCGCTTAGCCGACGGAGGCACACGGTCTGCAGTAGATTCCGACTCTTGAGACGACTTGGCCTGTGGGTTTGTGGGATCCATCTCAGCTCAGAAGCCGCGAAGACCCTCGCAGCAGCTCCATGCCGGCGACAACGGACGCCGGAGAAGACGCCACAGCCGCCGCTTGCAAGCTTTCTTGGCATTTATTTAATTTCTTCGCGCCAGTGGGGGGATCTCAATAGTCTCTGAATACCTTTCGTAGAATGAAATATGGGATGGACGTAACCCATCAACAAGAACGAGTAAGGATTCCTCCATTTCTTTACATCGATATAATATGATGATTATAGTTGGCCGCATGTGCTGTTACAGATTTCTCGCACGTGTAGCGATGTAAATACACGCATCAGAGCAATGTCCAATGCAACAAGAATTGGGACAGTCGCGAGGAATTCTCTGAGGTCCGATGTCGCCACCTGATACGGCCCATGTGACGATGGGGACAAGAGGTCAACCAGCGGCATGCGGTGCCAGCTCATCGGCTGGCACGATCGAGACACGGGAAGCAGCATGGTGGGGTCGGAGATGGCAGAATCATTCGACGAGTAGGAGAGGTCTGCATAGAGAGAGAGAGAGAGAGCAAGGGTAGGGCGTCGTCGATCGACGCAGCGGAGCCATTCGCGAACTGCTGGTCATTGGATGAAGGCGAAGGAGTTAAAAGGAAGACGACAGGGGAGAAGGGCATGCCTCAAGGACAGGACACGGGGAGGGAAAGCCCTTACTACGCTACAAAAGATAGATTCCCCCTCGGCTGTTCTTGTGACCGAGAGGGTGTGGGAGACAGCGGGCGTTACGTCAAGCTCCTCGTCCTTCTCCACGCCCTCCTGAAATATCAGTGGTCGACATGACCCCCCAACTAATACTTTTGCCCCACGGGAATGGTGGCGCAGTCGTTCACACGTGCAATCGTCTAGGGCATTGTGGCCATGCTGCATGAGGTTTAGCCAGGGCGACCAGAAGGTCGTCGCAGTGGTTGGAGGTCTCTCGACCGCCACGCCCCCACCTTCCCCCCCCCCCCCTTCTGGAGTCTTTCTATGATAAATAGAGCAAGGCCTGAAGGATTTTTCCGCTCCCTTTATCGTTTTCTAAGCAAAATTTACGCTCACTGAGGTCGCAGGTTCGATCATTTTCCGAGAAAATCAATCCGATTTTTATCAACGCGACGTTATATCATGTTTCACACTCATTGGGCCGTCATATTATGTGGATCCAGGGCCAGAAAGATGAAAAAATCAGTGTGGGCCATGAGAAGCAGGCCAAAGCCTAATGACTCCTACTCGTACGTCTGGAAAGTCAACGCATAAATCTCAAAAAAAAGAAGCTAGTATTATGGCTCGTGACGAATGGAGCCCATTGAGTTGTCAACGCTCAAAACACTCCATCGGGGGCTGCACCAGTCACACGCTAGTTTCCACGCCGAGGTCCTGTCATTCCGCCTCACTACCCTCCGCCAAATTCATATGCTCTCCATTGCCGGGCTCATGGAGGAGCACAGGCTGTAGGGGCTAGAACAATGAAGGAACCATCTCTCTCATGTCTCGAACTGGAAGGCCCTCGGCGCAGCTGGGGATTTCAGCTACCCACTTCCATTGAAATCTCCATTAGCGCTCCGTAATTAAGGTGAACAGATGAAAGATGCTCAAGCATGAGACGCTGTTTTACTGTAAATGTGCCTCTGTTGGAGAAGAAATACGGCTGTCCTGGTAGGCTGGAGGCGAGAGCATCTTCCAATAATGGGCCAGGCCACCAAGCGCTACCCCAGTCCGAACACCCTTTACAAGGCTCAAATACTGCCACCCATATTATATAAACATACATAAATACATACATACAGAGAGAGAGAGAGAGAGAGAGAGAGAGAGCCTTGCTGGGGCCTGGAGCAGACCCGGATAAGGACCTGGTTCAGCCATGCTAAACCTATTTTTCTTCCTAAACTTTGTCTTGAGGTCAGAGTGGAAATAATACGGGAGGGCCGCCTTCTGGCTTACCCAGCCCCCTGATGAACATGGTGTCCTGGCGAGTTTCGGTGGTATCATGCTACTGCAGATACCAGATATGAAAACCTTGTCACAAATCAAGGCGAACTATTACCTCATTTTCTCATTAACCCACATCAAGGCCGCATGGGCGGATGGATGATAAAAAGAAGAAAAGACTACTGAGAGAAGAGATTGAAGCTGTTTACACTTTCACTTCACTTGGAGAGTAAGTAATTCCCTCCGGTACCTGGAAAAAGGCAAGATAGTATCAGCATTGTGAGTACTTGTTTATTATTTGTGTTTTAAAAAAGAGAAGAAATCCATTCGGAATTCAATTACCAGGAATAGTATTCTGTACCCTTATATGCACCTGTCCTTGCGCCAAAAAATGTCAGAATAATCCGATGGTATGCTCAAATAATGTCCAGCCCCATGTAAGGGATACCCATGAGAAGGAAGAAAATAATCAGATCCACAACTTTCTTGCTTGTAGTGTTAAGGTCCACCATCTTAAACAAGCAGGAGAGCGGACAAGATCTCCCCCATTGTCTTCTCAGGTACAACATTCTCATCGTCCAGATCCGTACCAGATTCTAGAACTGCAGCATCCAGGACGAGTTTCCGCTTGGCAATCTCATAGATGTTCTCATCAACCGTTCCCTTAGTAACCAACCTAAAAATTTATATCAAAAATCTATGATCCATGAGTTCTAGGTCAAGAACTCCGAGAAAAGAACAAAAGCATCATCGGTTCTGAGGATGAAACCAGTCAACTTCTATCGGGCTCTAGTTAAGCCCAACAGCGTCCCAGTTTCCTTCTGTTAGGATGAACAATTCATTTAAAAAGAGTAGATCTATCCCCAATATAGGTTCATGTTTCCCGAACTGTCGATGGTAGAGAGACCGTTGTATTTACGGTATCAGCCGATTGACAGCAAGGAAGCATGTACAAACATAAGCTAATGGATCGAACTTAAAGCATAAGCAAGGGGAAATATGGACTGTGAGATAAATGGGCAATAACATGCGCATATGAGGGCATAAGTAAATCTGTTGTCGGTTGGAAAACGAGTATTATATGGTGTTGACCACGAAAAACACTGCAAATATTGTATGCATAGAAGTCATTGAGCTACCTTTTATAACTCGCATTCAATGGGCTGGGGATAAAAAAAAAATTATTTTTATAGTAACAAGCAGGAGACTATTCCTGGTATGCCCCCTTACGTACAAGCTGGCTTTTGGGCTTAGTAACATAGACATAGATGGAGTGCATACAGGTTATTCCAACCCTCGATTCTGATGATGCTGTTAAAATTATCGGCTCATCCAATTAAAAATAAATTGACAACCAGCAGAGTAGGCTTATCCTTATAATTCTAGGCTTAGGGTTTACAATATCCAGCACAATATTATTCCTAGCACACCCCTGCATGTGTGAACCAAGTTTTAGGCTTTGTCACGCGGACAAAACATATGAAGTGCAGGTAACAAGCGACCATCGACGCTCATATTATGTCACATGTGCATTGATCCATTAACCTCAAAACCAATCGGATGTGGAATAAATATGCTACAGTTATAGTCGCAAGTTTATTCCTTGAGTAGCATGTAGAGGGCTATTTTTAACAGTACAATCTTCTGTTGCCCTAGAAAACTATTAGAATTTATCAAGTTCTAGTTTTGAGACGGAAAATTGAACATCATCTCTCTTATGAGGTGCTTGCAAAAAGTTAGTAAAAGCTGGGAAGTTCAATGAAATACAAAAAAGGTAGAAGAAAAAAAATATAAATGCGAGAACAAACACCGCACCACATAAGTCAGAAGTCGGATCTAGGAATAACGAAGTCATCACGAACATAATTTAAAATCAGCACCAAGAAAGTATGTAAAATATCATTCTATCATAAATAAAACTGAAGATACTTATAAGCTATCAGAATTTTAAACGTAAAGAAAGAAAACATGAGACTCACAATCTTTGTCGAACCTAAATTTAGCTTGAAATATAGTTTCATTATTCATACTTGACATAGAAGTCCAAAAACCTTGATTTCCAGCTAAATACAAATTCGTAGCATAACTAAAATTAGCATTTAACATACTGTATTTTTTCATGCAAGTCACATTCCATACGGTGTAAAAAATATGGTTGGACTTGGTGAGTGCTCAGCCTTTATAAATCAAAGCTTTCATTTGGAAGCCTAACCACTGCACATGTCCAATATCTGGCCGATGACTTGAGGAAGGATTGAGTATAGATCGTGGATTACATTTTATCAATGCAAGCACCTACCCTTTCCAAATATTTGATGAATGATGACTGATGGATCACTGCCCAATGCACGCACCCAAGCCTTTTCTCATAAAGGTTAAGAGCTATAACTAAACAAGCGAATTCCTTAGTTAGGAACTAACCATCACCTAATAGCTAGTACTCACACTCCAAAATTTATCACAGCTAAGATGCAACTTATAAAACTTTGACCTCTCACGCATGGTTCTCACATCTGTATTGCCAATGGACATTGAGTTTGAGGTTTGGGAATATAAGTAGTTGATAAGAAGATAGGTTCTCTTTAGTACGCTGTGATGGCAGTTGACATAAATGAAAGAAACAGGTTCAAATGAAAAAAAAACAAAAACCTGTATTCTTAATGGAATATTGCTTCCCAAACCAAAAACAACATTAGTGAAGCTTGAATATCAGTATATCATTATTCGATGAGAGGAGGCTTAATAAATTCAGCACGAAATTTTAAAAAAGGTAACACCAAAGATATTATTAAATTATTCTGTCTATGCTAGGCAATAACGAAATAGAACGAAGTGGTATTAGACTACTCTTCCGATACATTCATCAGTTATTTCTGTTCTTCTAGACGATACTTCATTCCTTCTTAACATTTGCTTTATTCCCATTCTTATGTGCCACTTAAAAGTACAAAGCCATGAGAAGATAATTCTGTACCTGTAAATTGTGACCGGCTTTCTTTGACCTATACGATGACAACGGTCTTCGGCCTGTCTGTCTATTTGTGGATTAAAATCCATGTCATGTATGATTACAGTGTCAGCTCCAATCAAGTTCAGACCTTGTCCTCCAGCTCTAGTGGAAAGTAAGCACGCAAAGATAGAGGGATCATTGTTGAACGTGTCTACCAAGGACTGTCTCTCTGAAACCTGGGTGCTGCGAATCATTGTAAGATCGTAAAATGCGAACTCCAGGCATCACAACATCATAGGAAGACAGATCAGGGAATTGTAATCTTTACCTGCCATCAAGACGACTATAGGTGACTCCTATAACATCCAAAGTCCATTCTAAAATATCAAGCATTGATGTCCACTGGCTAAAAATGAGAACTCTATGCCCGTTCATTTTTAGTGAAGGTAGAAGTTTGGTTAACGCCTAGAAAAAATGAAATAAAATAAATAAGTAGGTAAAAATAAATGGCAATCAGTCTTCACACAAATATAACCACGAAAACAGAAATATAATATTCTACGCATGAAAAGAAAACTATACCTGGCATTTTGCCGAGCCAAGAACATGTACATCTGAAAGAGCTCCTTCCACACCGATGCCACCATAAGAAATTAAAAGCTGCAATTTACGTAAAAGAGAGGTGTATTTATTTTTTGAAAAAAATAAAAATATAAAAGGAGGTATTTCCCATTATTGAATAATAATTTAAGAAAAAAAGGATACGATGTTTCACCACAAAAGCTATCAATCATTGTACGATCCATGGAAAATTCACAGTTGCCAACGCGTAAACACGAAGTGAACTGGTTGCAAAGATGGTAAAATTCGACAATGGTAAACGTTTCCAGAACCCACTTCCCAATGAAACAATAACCTGGCCTGTATTATCACCGAGGGTCACACTTTTATAAATATTTTAACTTATTTTCGTAAGAATAAATTGCATCGATAGACATGGTCCAAGAAATCAACCTGTCACGAAACATAAGACCATTTCATTTTCCGTGTTAAAGAGAAGATTGTTCAAAACATTGATTTGTTAGAATTTCCACTATATTTTTCTCTAGATAATGGATTGTGGAAGTTTGCTCTCTTCATACCATACCTTCACAAGATCTATCATTTGATACAATTTCATACACCATCAGTAACTTTAATAAGGCACCACTCAACATTTAGATCGATTTGCTAGCCCCTTTGAGCGAATCATTCAACAGAACATTTTCAAAGTCTCTTATGCGAAATGATAAATAAATATATACATATATCTCTCTCTAAAAAAAAGGATGAGCTAAAAGATGACCAAGGCACATGCTGCTGACACAAAAAATAATCATAAAAACAGTGTCGACAAATAGGAATCTACCCAGTGCATACTTAAAATATTGTTAGAAATAAGAGTGTTTACTTGTTATCTTCTTGCTGTTTCACCTTACTGTATACTGAACCGGTTTGGCTTAAACCGGCTCAGCTTGAACCGGACTGGTTCGGGTTAGTATAAATACTAACCAATTTGTAACCTCTCTTCTTGAATCAGAATTTGAGGGCCTCGGCCTCTCTTTCCCTTTTTTCCGTTTTTCTTGTGTGTGTGGTAGCTGCTGCTACAGGAGACAGATTGAAAGTACTTGGGAGTGATTTCAGCACGGTCAATTCTTGACAAATATCATCCTACCTACCAAATAAAGCTTCTCCCCATTAATTGTCTATTTCAAAATTTAATCAGTCAAGATTTATGCCATAACAATGGCTAGACAAAGCAAAAAAAAGATGAATAGATGGAGATCAGAGGACGACTTGAGTAAAGTATAGGTCGGATATTTCCAAGTTATACTCAATTAAAAGGCTATTCTTTTGGAGATTCTGCGTGATGGTGTTTGTAATGAGAAGAGATCGTGTACTTTAACGAACATATAAGGTTAATAATATCAAAAGAGATTAAAAAATAAAAATGTTTTATATAATTTACAGAGATTTACAATCACAACAGTCAAAAACCAATGATATGAGAAGATTTCCTCTTCTAAAGAGACGCATCATCCATCTTAAATAGTAACTCTAGTGACTATCTACGCCTACCATTCAGCTTTTCTCATAAATTATATCCCACGCAAAGGAACTCTTTCAAAGAAGATCAACCAAAGCCAAACATCTGATCAATCAAAGAATAGATTTGTGGCTTCACTGTCTATGGATTTGCCTATCAGATGCATCTGAGCTGATCCAACCCAGGTTGGAATCGGTAATCCCAATCAATTAGACTTGATCCAAGTGCATGCGAGCCAGTTGTTAGGAAAACAGTATTTATACATTAATAAAATGGGAATGAATGATCATTTTTATCAGTTCTCAAGGAACTGTAAATTTTCACCTCGTACTATGTCGCATCTTCATGCAACCGTTGCACCTCCCATCACAAAATCACTGTCAAGTTCGATTTTTTCTCCTTTTTCGTCATTTATGGACATGAACAGCCTTCCACTCCTCTGTTTCCCCCTCCCCACAGAAAAAAAGAAAAAAAAACAGAAATATTTACGTTTTCCCACATCTCTCTTCTCTTCCTCTTCTACCACCCTTTTACCTGGCTGGCCAAATCCCGAAAATAACCAGGAGAACAAGAACAAACCCAGGTCGCTTCCAAAATATAGCAAAAAACTGAACAGGTTCAAGACTTTCTAGACAAGACAACTGCAGGCACAGCAAAGGATCCTCCGCGTGGTATCTAATGAAACCAGCAAAAGTTATTTGCACAAAGGGGAAAGCTCAGCATCATACGTTACCTGATGGATCTCATAGTCATTGTAACTCTTGATCTCTTTAATTACTTTTTCCAAACTGCATTCGAAACCAAAAATCCCCCTTGGGTACAACTTTTTTGCAAAACGAACAACATCCTCATCTTTGTATACACGCCTCAGCAGTAATGGATGGTTTGCAATCTGACAAAAATTTACGACCTTAAAAGTGAAAAATAGAAGACACCGCTGAAAAAGAAATTTCTTGGAACCAGAAAAGAAACCATAACATGAAGAACAGGAAGAAATGTTTCTCCAACAGGCACAATTTTACCTTGCGAAACTGCATGAAATAGTTTGATATCTGACGGTTGGGAAGAGGGGCAATGCTATTATTCGTAGTACCACTGGGGCACTTATTTGCTCGAGCCTGAGTTGCTGCACGGTATTCACATATTGCTTCATTATAACACTCACTCTGGTCAGCAGCCATGCAGACGTATTCAACCTGAAAACATCTAAGTTAGTCATTTAAAAATAGCCTAAAAACTGTAAAGCGCTAAACAAGACGAGGTTCTCTTTACCAGTTATCCTCGAAATAAAGATGATGATTTAGAGTTGAACATTGGACCCACCTGTTGTATTTTTGGTGAGAGTTGCTGCATAACATCAGATTTTAAGCGCCTCAACACAAAGGGCCCCAGAATAGATTTAATACGGGCAATGAGATTATTGTCTTCTGCATTTAATCGCTTTTTTAGGTCAGCATCATCATTTGCAAAAATGTCAGGCATCATGAACTCCAGCAAAGACCATAACTCCTGCAATGAAATGTCACATATCAATGAATAGAGAAGTGAGCAACCAAAAAACTATCAAAAATAATACAATAGACTGGTTTGTGAAAAGAATTCGGAACAGAAACGTGCAACGAAGATAAGTTTGTATGCATATGCTGACTCTAATGTATCATCAGCATATAAAAGCTTATTATATATAGTCATACCACGTAGTCAAACCCTTACCGCATCCCCAGGGTGATCTCCAGTTCTATATGCTCTATGAAATATATTAATTAAAAAATCTATCATAAATCATATCGTCATATCTACAGTAGGAAAGATATCAGCAAATGCTCAGTTTCCTTTTTACGGGGGTAAACACACATTTTGATTTCATTTTGTCATGACCAGAAGGCAAATGGTAAAAACTAAGTGGCCCACACAAGTTCTCTCCCACATTCGTATAAAAGCATTTTTCGATAGAGGCCAGAGATGGCGAACTAGGAATTCAAGGAAGATCAACTGATTATAGAAGAAATATCCAACCATATTTTTTATGAATAGCACCATGAGCAATTTATGGACCCTAATCCACACTTCAGTGACAGTGAAACACATACAATGTGACCTATGTCCACATAACCCAGGTTGACCTGTCATACAAAGATGCCAGGATAAAGGATGAATAATCATTTCAATTGACACCCATCCTAACGAGTAAATATTTACAGTTGTAAAATGGGAAAATATTTCAATCTGACAGAATAACACAATCCCCTTCTACAATGCTTTGCTGCAGCATAAAATATTGCGGACTGTTCCTTGCAAGAGATCAGATATTCTAGCACATGCTGACGTCACTTCTTCGTTGAGCTCCACTAATGTTCCACAAACATCTCCGATGTCCCTTCCTACCATATATATAATGACTCTTCCATTTTTCTTTTTCTTCCAACGAAACTATATTTCTGTCTGAGAATTGAGAAATGAAAAGCACGAGAGTTCTACAAGCCCACCCCCACATCAGAACCATTTTGATTGATGATACCTCTTTTTTTCACCCTTAAAGAAGTTTAATTAACCCGAAAATATTTCCTTGGAAAAACAATAATGACCAGTATTGCGTCCATAATCGATAGCAATGCTTCTCATGAGCAAATAACAGAAAGAATTTCAGAAAAATATTTGTGAGCAGACTTGTAAAGTAAGCTTCTAATGCAAGACAATAATTCATAGATTTACATATAAATCATTTTGAAGCGGTGTTCCTGTAAGCATCAAGCGTTGGCGTGCAGTTTTTGCAATGGACATCAGGCTTTTCCAACGATAGCTAGATTTATCTTTCAGGGCATGAGCTTCGTCCATAAGTACACAACTCCATTGCCAACGCTTCAACACCTTACGATCATCTTTCTGAGGCCCCCTGCATGGAGTGAAAAGTAGATATGACACTGGAACAAAATTACAAGATTTCAATGGAAAAAAAGAGAAATCCACAAACAAGTACGAAAAAGATATATAAACTCACGTACATGCGTCGCTCAAATAGTGAATAACATGTTACAAGAACATTGAAAGGAGGAGGCAGGCCAGCCTTGCCTAGTGAATTTAATTCCTTTGAATACGTTGTTCTCCCAGCACCGTGAAATAAGATGACAGAAAGTGAGGGGCACCACTTTTTAAGTTCTCTCTCCCAATTTTCTAGAAGAGAAGCTGGGCAAACGATAAGGTGAGGTCCAGGATCGTTGTCCAAGTGTTTTAGCAGATTCAAGTATGTCACAGCCTAGGAGAGAAACAGAGATATTAGAAATCTTTAAATCCCCATAAATGAAAAGAAAGAAATTGCCTACCTGCACAGTTTTACCCAGTCCCATTTCGTCTGCCAAGATGGCTGCACGTAAACACATCATAACAAGATGACAATGACGCGATGAATGAGAAAAAACTGATAGAATATAGACGGATTATATAAAGTTCATAATAGACCCAAAGCCTTCTAACATTAAGAGTAAGCGCGGAATAGAACTATTTCATATTCACATGTCTCAAAATAAGTGCAAAAACTTGAGAGACACTGAAATTATTTAATGCTGAAACACTGAATACATAATCCACAATAGCTATCTCTCTAACGACGAAGAGAAATCTGTTTCACGTGACTGTGTTGTTTCAGATGTCACAGTACACGATGACATCAGACTCTCTGCCCTGATAAAAAAAACTGCCATTTTACTGCAGTCCTGTCAAACCTTTTCAGCGTTAAGTCTTTGGACTTCATCTCTTGTGGGATTAACAAAGTAAATTGCCATTACAAAAAAATTTAATACAGTAAAGACCACTAAACGGTATCAGGTTGTATAGCTTTCTTCCTGTTCCATGCCTTCATCCTGCGCATTGTACCACACCCTGGACGCATAAAACGAAGTTCCAAGAGGGGCCAGTATATCCGTAAGCAAGGCAAGCCTACTACTGCTCTAAGGTGACTACTTTAATTATGATGATCGGTGGAATTGGATTGAGACCATCTGAGAACTCCTCTTAAAAGGAATTATATTTTAATGAAAACTACTACAGATGGGTATCACTGGTCTAATTGGACTACAACTGATTGACACAACGAGCTGATAGAGTTTACATAAGTTTGCAAGCAGTCCAGTCCTGAACAACATAAGATGAATATCCCTCGTCCAGTTCGTCTACAACTGGTGGACGGGAGTCCCAACATAAGGACAATACATGTTTAATAGTTCAGAGATAAAAAACTAAAAAATAGGTGTCACAATGCAGCATGTCATTTTAGCTCTTTCAGTTAATTTGCAAATTTAGAACAACAACGATAAATATTACGCACCTCCGCCAATTCGTTTTCTATAGAGTAGGAGAAGAAAGTTAACACCAACGAGCTGGTATGGCTTGAGAACTGGTTCAAAGTCCGTTGTTAGGCATGTACATGCGGCATCTATGTCCTCCTAGAACAAGAAACCGAAGTTTTTTAGCTTCGGTGATTTCAAACTTTAAAGATCAAGGTCAACCAACAATACTGAATGAAATGCGTACCTGAGTGACAATCCTAGCTGCCGAAGCGTCCACCTCAGCGTACCTTTCGCAAGAAGAAACTGAAGAACCATAAAGTTCCTGCCTCAGAGCAGCGGATATCTTACCACACTTCTGTAGAGCTTTTCCCACCAAATCCTCCCCCTCCCCCTCCCCGTCCTCTTCCTCTGGCTCGTCCCCACCGAAGGTGAAATCCTCATCGTCTTCCTCCGTAGACCGGATCTCTACTACCTCAGGTGGGACCTCCACGTCACTGTCCTCGTCTACGACGAACCGGCGCACGCGACCTCCGCCCTGCGCCGGGCGAACTACAGCTACTTCCTCCTCCTCGTCCTCCAAATTGAACGCCCTCCCGGCCGAGCAGACCCCGGTCTGCTCCTCCGGCGGTTTGCACTTTCCAGGCTGATAAGCAAAGGATTCGATCGGCGGCCGGGGGCAATCCAACTTTTTGAACACCCGCGAAGTCCTGAACCTGTGGTTCTCCCACTCGTCGTCGGATATCTCGTCGAAGACGCGCTTCATCACGCCGGAAAGGGAACCGACGGATCGGAGCCCTAGAAACCCGAGGGCGCCGCCTGGAGCTCAAACTTTCCGGCGGAGATCGAGCTGAGCGCGCGCACCAGGCTGCAAGGGGGGGCCGACGCGCGATGAAAATACGGCCGTTCGAAGCCGCGAAAACGGAGACCCGCCAATTTTTTTTCTTTCACTCTCCCACGGCATCTCCGCCCGTAATTTATACCCCCAAACTCCCCAATTTACCAAAAGAAGCTGACGTAAGAAGCCCAATAAGCCTTTTATTGGGCCTTCAAACATATCGTAGCCCATATATAGGAACAGGCCCCGCCAGGGCGACTCACTCTCGCCCAGTTGACCGGAAATACCCGCCACTCTGGCGGGTGTTCTCTCTGCATCACATCTCACAAAGGACTGGAAAATGAGCTCGGTATCACTGCCATAAATAGTTCCTTAAAAAAATAGGTTGCGCCCTTTCTAACGAAAAACGGTGATAATGCCATATCGATTAGTCAACGCCGGGGCCCATTTGAGGGTGGACTGAGCTTCGACGTCTTCGGTTAACGGTCCGCATGAGACCGCCCAATGAAAGAAGGCGGAAACGACGACGAAGAAGACCAATGTATTGCTGACGGCAGAAGCCGAATGCCTGCCGTAGATTTGACTTGACCGGTAGATGGCTCCCGTCGGATAGTGTCCCGTGAGAAACCTTGCCGTATCTGCGACTATCCACATGGTCAACGCGGCAACTGACTATGTGCAACTCGGGATCGGTTCATCGTACCTCCTCCGCTGGTCGATTCTGCAGGTAGGTATTCCATCGAAGTTTCCGAATCTTTTCGGTTCGTGAGCCTCGGCAGCTCCGCGGTCCCTCTTTCCCGTCGGCGCAAGAAGGTGTCTTCCTTTTTTTTATTTCTGCACGTCGGAACCCGGTGAAAGTCGCCGGCAGCAACCTCGACGACAACCTTCAATCTTCGCTGACAACGACCCTATTTTCGACTTCAGTGGAACAAAGATAATAATAGTCAACGTCGTTTGAGGGAAGATATCGTACGAGTCAGAGGAAAAGACCGTTAGGGTGTCTTCTAAAGGGTATTTTCGGCGAAATTATCTTCCCTTACATCTGCATGTCGATCTGTGGGTGGTGCCCACTGATAGACCATATCTGCAGATTTGCAGAAGGAAGCACAGTGACGAGGGGATCGTCGATCGGCGGCGCAAGTATGCCTGTTTGCCGTAGAGGTTCAACCTATGGGAAAAGGAATCGTCTTCTGCGGTCTTCATGGGGACCGGTTACTGCTTCGTGGTACAGGGAGAGTTTCAAAGAGACTGTTCATGGAGGAGTTTTGAAGAACTAGGTTCTGCCCTTAACAGAGATCAAAAGGTGACAAGTTGTAGATTCCGCGCCATCCGCAGGAAGAACAGCGTCTCCGTGACTGGATCTCATTGATGCGCAAGGACATATGCGTGGATAGGGTTTTTGAAAGTGGGGAGTGATGGGTAGATGGTCGAGTTGATTGAACTCTGGTTTGGCAAGCTGACCACCCAGCGCTGGTCGAGCACCGTGGAGTCACCCGGGTGATCGATCTTGTCAAACCTTCTTCAGCTGAAGACGACGGCACGACTTTAGCATGCACGAATGGATTCCACTTACAACGGAACGATTCGATCTCACGACGAGGGACAAGTAACTGTGTCCATGACGTATTGATACGCACACATAAGTTGACGATACCACGCATCCGGTAGTATTCCAGTTTATTGGCAGACAAACTGAACGGGGAAAAGAAGGGGGAGAGGTCAGGGATCGTCGCTGTCTAGTCAAGCTTTACGGGGACTTGCTCTGAGTTGTGACTTTCGTAACGGAATCGAATATAATGTAAGAAGATACCGAGGAGAACAGTGATTGATTACAAGGGGTAGATGGAGTGGATGCTGCTGCGTTACGATTTTTACACGGGATGGTGTTCCTTTCCTCTTTTTGCATCATGGCTAGCCGATGGAGCCTCAGAGGCGAGACATGCCGAGAACTTCCTCTTGGACGCGTTCACGGCGGTGGTCGCTCTTCTGGTTGCGGTGTGGGGCCGGCTGGTGGCAAGGTTCTGTGACTGTCATGGTCTTGGCTCTGTCTCTGAGGAGGAACTTCTGGATCTTGCCGTTGGTCTTAGGGAGCTCCTCTTCGAACAGCACCTTCTTGGGAACCATGAAATGGGGGAGATTCTCTCTGCAGTAGGAGATGATGGCCTTTTCCCCCACGCTCTCCTTGTCAGCCCCCTTCTTGAGTGTGACGAAGGCGCAAGGTGTCTCGCCCCACTTGGGGTGCGGCATCGCCACCACGGCGGCCTCCAGCACCGCCGGGTGGCGGTAGAGAACGGACTCCACCTCCACGCTGCTGATGTTCTCGCCCCCGGAGATGATGACGTCCTTGGAGCGGTCCTTCACCTCCACGTACCCATCGGGGTGCATAACGCCGACGTCGCCGGTGAAGAACCAGCCTTCCCTGAAGGCCTTGGACGTTTCGACCTCATTTTTCAAGTAGCCCTTCATGATGCTGCTCCCGCGGAGGACGATCTCCCCCTGCGATTTCCCATCCCGAGAGACGCTGGCCATTGTCACGGCATCCTTCACGTCCACCTCCGCCAGCGTGAGGACGCTGATGCCCTGACGGGCCTTCAGCTCTGCCTGCTTCCCCTGCGGCAGGAGGTTCCACTCGTGTCGCCACTCGCAGACCAACGCCGGCCCTGTCGCCTCGGTGAGGCCGTAGGCATGGGTGATGCTGAATCCAAGCCGCTCCATTTTCTGAAGCAGCGCCGCCGGTGGCGGCGCACCCCCGGTGAGAACGTTCACTGGAGCAGTGATGGGGCGCCGCTCGTCGGGGGAGGCCTCTAGGAGGATGTTAAACACCGTGGGGGCGCAGCACATGTGTGTCACCCCGTGATCGGCGATTGCCCGATACATATCGGCCGCGCAGGTGTTTCGGATGCACACATTAGTTCCCCCACGGGCGGCGACTCCCCAGGTGAAGGTCCACCCGTTGCAGTGGAACATAGGGAGGGACCAGAGATAGACGGGCTCACAGCCGACCCCCCACTGCAAGAGAAGGCTCATGGTGCTCAGGTAAGCCCCCCGGTGGCTATACACCACCCCTTTTGGCGCCGAGGTCGTTCCTGAGGTGTAATTGAGGGAGATGGGATCCCACTCGTCGTCGAGAGAGTGCAGCGGCTGGCGCGGGTCGCCGGCCGCTACTAGCTGCTCGTACTCCAGCTCTCCCAAACGGATTCCCGTGGGGGCATCGACGTCGTCGATGACCACAAGCAGGGGGAGAGATGACCCGTCGGAGGCCCCCCCCTCGGCCAGGTATCTGAGGGCGTCGCTGGCGAGCCGCGAGAACTGGTAGTCTACGAAGAAGACCTTGGCCTCGGAGTGGATCAGGATGCTGGCCACGTTCTTGCAGTCGAGGCGAGTGTTGATGGTGTTCAGCACGGCGCCGGCCATCGGCACCGCGAAGTGCATCTCGTACAGTGCCGGCACGTTGGGCGCAAGAACAGACACCTGACGACAGAAAAAGAAAACGAGGAGAATCAGCAGATGAACGTTGAGCGTGGCGGTTTATGAACAGCTTTTCTCTGATGATCGGACGGAGGGGAGGGAACTTCAGGGCTGACCACGTCGTTCTTTGATATGTTGAGGGAACGGAGGGAGGCGGCGAGGCGGCGGCAACGGTCGTAGGTCTGCCTCCAGGTGAAACGCGTGCCTCCGTACACCAAGGAGGTCCGATCGGAGTAAACGGCGGCGGCCCTCTCCAAGAAGGTGACGGGTGAGAGGGGGACATAGTTGGCTCCGCACTTGGGCAGTTTGTCCATCGCAGTTAACGCAGAATCTCCAGGGGAGCCTTGGGACGAGATCACCCGAGAGGAAAGGAGAGGGAAGGGACAGACACAGGCGGAAGGAGAAACCCGAGGAGAGAGGAGGAGAACAGGATCCAGAGGTGAGTAGGTCCTGGTGCCGGGCAACCGCCATTTATAGAGGACGGAGGAGGGAGAGAGCAGCTTCGATCATCGGTGAGGATTAGAGATGCTCCCTCCTCCCATCTCACGTAATGATTCAGGTGGGGTCGGCGTGGGGGGGAAGAAACGAAGGAGGCGGCTGTGTGGAAATTGAAGTGGAAGCTGCACTCAGCTTACACTTGGGTTTGAATATAGACCATTGACCTTCTCCCCTCGAGTCATCCGTGGCGCCGCGGAGTTGTTATCTCTCTCTCTCTCTCTCTCTCTCTCTCTCTCTCTCTCTCTCTCTCTCTCTCTCTCTCTTTCTGCTCATTGCAGTCACCTCCGGGGTTCTTCGCACCAGGATAGTACCAGGACCCTTGTGCCCCGGACTGCGCTGCCCGCCCTATGAAAAAAAATCAGCCTTGCGACGAGACGCGGACATTCCTCTCTCTCTCTCTCTCTCTCTCTCTCTCTCTCTGACTGAAAGTTCTAAAACTGGTATTCTGGGGGAGAAGGAAAGGAAAGCTCACCGCTGACCTTAGCAAGGTTACTCCCTCAGATCCGTTCGTATCCTCAAATACTCTGACTTCAGCGTACGTGGGAGAGAGCCTCTTCGAACTTGCAATGAGCAAGGCGAAGGCCTAAGTGTGCATCCCGAACCACAGGAAAGAAGGGCCCCGATCCGGGGTCCCGCCCATCAATGACGGGCCAGTATCCCGAGAACGGCCAACGGAGGAGGCCCCTCCCGCCAGCCGCCCCTCCGGTCTGACCTTTTAGGTGGGGGACTGGAGAAAACTAGCACGACTGTGTCTCGTTCTATCACTCTCGTCGGTCAATTAGTCAGTTCGTCCACCGGTTGTACCACGTCAGGAGACGGAAGTTGCAGGAAGATTGTGTGTTAAATTGAAGAGAAAGGCCTCGGGGACAGAGAGCACCGCTGCACCACGGCGAGCCTCGCGCCATGCTATATACCTCGGAACAACGAGGAGCTCGCTTGGTCCGCCGGGGAAACGCCCAACAGCTTCTCGTAGACGACCAAGATCGGCAAAGAACCATAATTCATGCTTTGACTACGGACTTTCCCGGAAGATTCACGTCAAATATAATAATTACAATTATTATAATATGGTCGGTATTGCGGCGAGATTGCATGGGGGCTGAACCAGTAGTGTAAGATCATGAAAAAGCCATCGATGACGGTCGGGCAGGAAAGTACTAGAGAGGAGTATTGTTAATCTGAGGAAGAAAGAGAGGAGAGAAGAGAGTAACATCTCCTAAATCATTCTATTTATAAAATAGGCAAACGGGGCAATACAAGGTAAGTTTGATAGGCCTAATGGGCCTATAATTTTTACACCCCTCCCTCCCCCTCCCCCGCAAACTTGCGATGAGATAATTATGGAGAGTTTGTCGAGAAGAAATTGAAAATGAGATATAATATGAGTTTTGGAAAAAAAGTGTTTTGTACATTCGTGAAAGACCAAATTATCAGCAATCTGAAGCAAAAATTTATCATCACAATAGGCAGGAGTCGAAACATATTGTGATACTCTCACATCACCAAACAACCAATGTAGTCAAACACTTTCTGCTGCAGTAAAAGTCATAAGTTTATATTTTACTTCAGTAATAAATAGGGAAATTAATCTCGCTTCTTATTCTTCTATGTAATAAGAAGATTTGTGAATGTTTTTTACATTTTTCTCTACGTAAATTTTAAAAAAATTTTAATTGATTCCTGAAATTACATTTGATCATAATAATTATTTTTTTATATAGAGAATAAATCAGAATAATCATGCTTAAGAAGTACTTATGATGTCATTAATAAAGACAATAATAATCAGATCCACTTTTAGTTACTAATGGAGCAAGGGCCTGGATATTAAGATGATGTCAGTCAAAAAGATTACATGCAAAACTAATTTTCAGCTCAAAAGTCAAAATTAACAATTTAATAAGTTTTCATCTACAATAACCTAATATATCACATACACTCTTATTTATTATTAAAATAACTTGTTGATAGATAGATGCATGACTAAGATAAGGGTGGCATAGATAAAAGGAAGAAGAAGTTTGAAAAACTTTTAAGGATAAATATTGAAAAGACACAATGGTTACAAATGACTTCATAACATATAACTATTATAACTAACATGATATTAAAATTATACGATGTCTCAATTTGCATATTGATCTTTGAACAACACAAGACTTGTGCATAAAAGTAAAATGATAGTTAAAATTAATTAACTTACTTACATATAAAAGGTTATAAATAGATAAGGAATGTGAAGGAAATTGAGAAGAGAAAAATTTAATTGAATAATATATTTAATACTATTTAATGACATGGAAGAACCATTGGTTATATATATTGAACTAGGGTGTAAACTTAAAGTTAAGTATACCAACTATTTGAAGGTATTAGATGATTTATTTCACCAGAATCAAATATCAAAATAGAGGGCTTACCTAAATGTTTGAAACTGAACAAAATAATGATAATTAGATGAGTTGAAGTAAAAATATTAAATTGACAAGGATATGTAAGTTATTTAAATATAAAATTTTGAATGTCAATGTGAGATATCTCATGAGGCAAAGTAATTATGGATTATTCAATAGATATAGTGAATGTAACTAAGTGGGCTTTTCCTTTAATGCCACAACCACTATGTGCTTGTGCAAAATTAACCTAACAACACACTAAGATAAGAATAAACATCTTCAATAAACCAAGTGACTTAATGAATAACCTTTATCTAACCCTCAAGTTGATATTTTTTGCAATACTATATTGTGATAAAGACAAGTTAAAATAGTCTCATGCATCTTTTTTCATATAAAATTTTACTAATTGTAGATCAATAAATTTCTCTACAAGGTTATGAATCCATGCAACAATTTTAGAGTTATTAACATGTCATTTCTATATCTCATGATCATACTCAAGTATTTATGTTCAAGATGGTTTATCTTATTTTTAAATTTGAAATATGTCATTTAAAATAGTTTTTTTCACGTAAAAATTGTGTCATCACATAACTATAGCATAAATAATTATTTTCATTTAGTCTAGTACTAGTAGCTCTAAATTCATCAAGTACTGAGAAGAAGAATATGAAGATGAATGTAAATAGATATCCAATATTTTCTATGTACTAAATAGACTAAAACTTAGTGATTCAATTAGGTTGTTAAGAATAGTTTGTTTTTCTTATTTTTTGAATGATATGTTTATTAGAATGTAATTGAGATAAAATAGTGAAAAATAAATGTTGATGTATACTGAATATGAGAGACTTTATGAGAAATAAATGATCAAAAACTAAAATAAATTAGTAGGACCACACTTCTCCTCAACATAGGTGGATTGGGACATTGTTTGTAACATGATAGTGCCAAAAGAAGTCTTGATTAAAGGTGGAGAAATCTAGATTGAGTGACTATGATGTATGTTAATTTGAAAAATAAAGGGATGAGATAAGAGAGGAGTAGGAGATCGGAACCATTGAGATGAACAAAAATAAGACAAACTGTTAGTTTAAAATGTGTCATAAACTATGCTTTTTATTAGATGGATAAATGGACCAACATAATGTAAGTCTAATGGGCCTTATGGGCCTATCCCTTTAGCAAGTACATTGGGGAAAGTGTATTGTCACTCTCCTTTAAGGCCTCACAGTCTTGTCGATCATTTCATAGTTAAATCATAAGAATTATAAATAAATAAAAGATAAAAATGCTTCAGTACATAAAAGAGTACTTTGTGTGGTGCATGGAACATGTGAGAATGAGTCATCTACAACAATAAATGTGGGATCAATCCTCACAACTTGGTTGAATTTTCTCACCCTAAAAAAGTATTGTTGATCCAAATAATATTTTTTGAATAATTCGTTTTATTTTGACAAAAAAGATACCCGTGTGTGATTTAAAGCCCATGCTTTTGCGAGAAAACCATCTCTTTAAACAACTGTGTCATCTCCTAGAGGCGCTGATGGTTCAGGCCTTGTCAATTCCAATTCAGCTGCTGCAGAGTTAGTGTTGGCTCATAAAAAAAAATCCAAAAATTAAGTTCCAAGTCCAAGGTGGACCTCTCATTTTGTTGTGTAACAGAGCAAGCCTAGTTTTGACTGAGCTAGTCTGATCCTTTTTCTAGCCCAACCCAATGTAATTTTGACCGAGTTGGCTGATGAGCTATTCAATACATCACTTTTCTGCATGTAATAAAGAGGTGTTCAACACCTTCATCTTTTTAATTGGGCTTTTATGGGCCGAAATGAGGGGTGGCCGATGTAATATAAACATGTCCCCCCTTGTCCTTATTTGGGCCGATATAAGACAGCTGCTATGTCTGGCCCAACAAGTTACCTACTGAGAGAGGAATATAATTTGGGCTATGCCCTTTTTTTTTTTTTTTTTTTGGGGGGGGAGGGGGTCCAACCCCTTAGCCCAGTTCTCTGAACCATGATGGGGACCATGATTACACCTCAGCAGTATTTTTTTATTGCGAAACCCCCTAATGTACTTACTTTTTTTGCGAAGTACTCCTCCCCATAAATTCACTCGTCCATGCCCCTTAATATAGAAATAAAATAATAATAATAATTCACAATGGTCTGACCACGTTCGGATGGCCATTAATTAAGCTGGTCTTTGATGGCGAGCTCCATTAATTGGACTCGGCAGCAGCGTCTACCTGCACGTCTTCTGCAACCACTTCCTCTCTTTCTCTCTCTAAAAGGCTCTTACTCTTGGAGCCCCTAATAATGCTGCAATTATTTTAATAATTCACTTCATTAAAAATTTTAAGAAATTTTTGATAAGGAACGCGCCTCAGTGAGTCAACGTAAATAAAAATTTCCCACATAAATAAATAAATAAATAATAATAGATATAGATATATAAATATACACGTCGTCGATTTGGGCCGAAGATGGGAGATGCCCAAAAGGGATGGTTAATGGGCCTGCGTAATTCGCTGAGCCCAGCAATCGAAAGCAATGGCTTTCCTCCCTTGTATCGGCACTCAATCGCCCCCACGCCGCCGAGATCCTTCTCCCCTCTCTCGCGGGCGTCGGCATCACCGCCTCGGAATCCGCTCCATCGCCGTGGAGGCTCCGGGGAAGCGAGGAGCTTGGCTTCCCTGTTGCGCCATCGGTGCATCTCCAAGCATTGGGGAGGGAGACGCGGTGTATGGAGAGCGTCATGACTACTTCGGAGAGGGACAACTTGGTCTCTTCCTTCCTGGAGATCGCCGTCGGCCAAACTGTAGACACTGCGACCCAGTTCCTGCAGGTTATTTGGGTTCTTCTCTCCCTTCCTCTGTGTAATTTTTGTTTCCTTCTCCGGTTGCAATTTCTTTATTCGATGAACGTGAAGGTAGTATTCAGAGTTCCCTCTCTGCTTCGGGCTCTGTATATTGTCTATGGCTGATAATTTTTCGGATCGGATCGTCTATGCGCTTACAATATCGTATAATTTTACTTATTTTACGTTTTATTTACGATATTTTCCTGGTTACTCTCTGCTAACAGGAATGTGTGTTCTTATCGATGTTACAGGCAACAGGTTGGAAACTCGAGGAAGCTCTCCAGTTGTTCTATGTCGGGAATGAAGGCGTTGGGATACCAACGTTACCGATACCGGCTTCTCCAGGTTTCGAGGACACGGGGTGCGTATCTCTCCCTTTCCTCTTTGCCGACGAGAAAAGTTATCGCCTGAACATATTGTTTAGTTATTTTCCATTCCGGTCGCCCTTTCAGCGACAGGGAGAGCGTTATCGCCGATGAAAATGTGGGGGCTCAGGTCTTGGACGATGATGGTGTACGTCCTCCTTTGCCAGTGAAGAGGGAGGTTCTCTATGATGATGCCTCTTTTCATAGGTGCGTTTGGTGTCTTACTCTTTTTCTATGTAAACGGGTGTTTGCTTGACAGTTTCCAAGGGAAAAATCATTCCGCATGGCCAATCTAGAGAACTCTTCGTGAAAATTATCTTGTTATATTTGTGAATTACGGTTTCTGATCATCTTCCGAAGAAAATACCTTTGAAAAATGGCTTATATATGGTTGCCTTCTGATGGCTGTTACAGGGATGTTAGCCTGCAAGTTCGTATATATATAGTTATACATAATTTAATCTATATCATGTATATCAAACCTTCTCGGAGGTCAGGCAAAAACATTCATATCTATATCACGTGCATCGATTTTCTGTGGTGTACACGTTGAATGATATATTCATTCTCAGAACCTTTTTGCGAAGAGAACCTACTCGCTTTTAATAGTCTTACTCATTTGACTTCAATTTGACTTGTTCAATTAAACTGTGTTATGAGTGGCATAATTTTGGAAATCAGGGTCAATTTTGTGAGAGCCGGGTTGACATATAATTGTTTTCTTAAAGCTCGTATGAATGCGTTGCGAATACATTCATACATTATTCCCACAAATATTTCCACTCATGGTTGTTTAGAGTTATTCCTCTATCAGGCGTTTGTTGTTCAAAATGTGGACTCTAAATCTCCCTCTAGGGAGGGCTTTTGCGCATAATATAAACTAGTTCTGGTCCTGGATAAAGCATGTTATGGATCATTAGTTTAGGACTGCATGAATGTTGGTCACCTTTGAATAATTTTACATATTGATGGACAAATTGATAATATGACATGTTCAGACTAACTCTGTAATTCACAGTAATATCTCCAAAAATTATCAACCTTTGAACTTATTTATTTCTTGAAGCCATGTAGGATAATTAAATCGACTTGGATTAAGTTCTCTGCCACAAGAATAACTAAGTCTGCTCATTGATTATGGCTGGAGGAAGGAAAATGGATGATGCATAGAGAACAGATATGGAAAGAGTCAGTCCCATATCTATGAAGGGGCTTTCTTTTTTAAGGAATTGATAAATGTTGCTGCCAACAACGCAGAAGTCAGAACCATCATTGTAGAACAAATCACATACTGTAGGATAAGCCATATTGGATAATACTTTTTCACAAACCCCTGCGTTAAAACAATTGTGCACTTTTAAATCTTTACTAATCAGGATATCGACTTTGTTCAATTTTTTTCTCTTTTATCATTCTTTGACCATTTTCATTTTTTACTCTGAGATTTCGTCCTCTTTCTGTGAATTATTTGGAGATGAAGTAACCATTTTTGTTTCATTGATTGTAGACTCCATCCTACTTCAGTTGTTGCTTTTCGGAATTTTGAGGAAGAATCCAAACGTCCCGGAGTTTGGGAAGCTGGTCAAAGTGCCGCATCGTCAGCTGCTAGCTCTAGAGATAATCTTGCCTCTTTATATCGGCCACCTTTTGCTTTGATGCACCATGGGCCGTTTGACAAGGTTTTTTCAACTTTTCTATTATCATATTGTGTTATATCTTTTTGTCTTTAAGTTATCAAGGTCATGCTTGTGATATTTTTTGTGGGAACTGCATGTAGTGTCTTGATCTTTGCCACTATCTGTGATAATCTATAAATTGACCCTTGTACCTTGTGAGCATTACCAATTACTCCGTCTGGGCTCTTTCTGATTTATTGTTTCAATAGTGCCCATATCATTGTTATATATACTGCTCCTTCCACGTCACTCGCAATGTAGAGCACCGTCCACAGCAATTTCTTATCAAGCTTGAGTTGCCAACCCGAATCGTATGTCTTTAAGTATATCCTCTATTCTATCAGGTGTTCTCAACATTATTTGAGACTAGCCAGAGTTTTTATCGTATTTTCCTGGAGAAAGCACAATACAAAATAGTTTATCATTGTTTAGGTATCCTTATGCTTATATTTTCTACATTCTTGAACATTGAGCAGTTAAGAAATGCTCGTGGCATTTTTGCCACGTCCACAAAGACGACGTAAATATGTTTATTACCACAATAATGTGAAACCAGTCTACTTACGTTACCCCAAAAAACTAGACTCTTGATTTTAACGATATCATAGTAAAAACTTAAAAATTGTCAAGATCCATGTACAAACAGAACCAGTGGGATGGGGGGAAGAGGTATAGTCCGAAAGGAGAGAGATGACAGTTTACTGCCTAGGTTTTGTAGTTAATGTTTTATTATGACCTTTTTTTTTTGCTGAAGTATGGGGAAATCGCATTCATTGTTCATATTTTCTCAATCCTGTGACAGTATAATACTGTGTTAAGAATAAATATGTAATACATGGATAGTTGGATCGTTTGGTTCGAAAATAGTGCATTCGTTTTTATTACTCTCGATGAATAAATTATAAATGGTATCCTTATCCAATCATATCGTTATCCTCATAATTTTCGAAATGAATTTATTCAAAATGAGAATACTCGTTTTTCTTACCCTGCATGATAGCTTGCAACTATTAACCCTTTCCAAACCTAAATGCCTAGCTAGTTGTATCTTTGTCCTTCTGTTTTTCGAAATGAGTGATATTGATTCGTGTCGGCGACCTGTGTTCAACTCTACATTACATTTTTTTCTAAGCTGTCCAATATGGAACCAAGGATGTATAGTTTTGACCATTGGTTGTTCGAGTTACTAGGCACCTCTCTTTTTTATGCTGCTACTTCCGACCAGACTGGTTCATTGTAAGATCTTCATGAATGATATTGCATGCCTCGTCAGCCTGCCACATCTAGACCTGCATACTGCTCTCAGGAACACTAGGATAAGCCGAATCAAAGTCAAACTTTTCCTCTGCTATATCCGATTCACTTCTGATATTTGCGATTTTTGTTGTAGTTCATGGTATTAACTTCCAACTACAAAGATATGTCTCGGGTATAGGTTTCTCCCGTAATCTATATCCGTATGTTCACCTGATCTCAAGGTGTCTATTCGGTGGACATGTGCCCAGTGTGACAATGATTGCATTTGAGCTTTTTGACCATTTCTGTCATGTTACAAACTTGAGTCGTGGTCTTCTTTTTCGAAACCCCCTCTCTTCCTCTATCAAACCGTCACAACTTGATTTCTCCCTTTTAGAATGAGTATATGTATGGATAATTGCACTTATTTAGTATGTATGTGTTTCCGTACGAATGTGTGCTCCTCGTGTGCCCTTGTCATATTTTCAGGTATTCCTGACTCACTTGTCAGTGTCGACCCTGGACCCTTGACCTTGAAACCCATTTATGCTAATGTTATGAATATTTTCCACAATAGTTAGATTCTGGAGGGCTTTTGTCATCAAATCGCCCTTAATTCTCTCATTAATATCATGCCCTAGTGTCGTATTTGTCCCCGGAATACACTAACCTGAATCCTCACTTGTCATGTTGATTGATGCAGGTGAAGATTGATGCCTCTCTTCAGGACAAGTGGCTTTTGGTCAACCTGCAATCAGCGGATGAATTCAGTTCGCATATGGTAATAATTTTCTACTTTTTGTCCTTTGACAGTTTGTTTCAATTGATGTTAATGATGCATATTTTTTCTTATTCTGTGAAGCTGAACCGTGATACCTGGTCAAATGAAGCCGTGGCACAGACAATTCGCTCTAATTTCATTTTCTGGCAGGTTAGTGTATTCCTTGGACTTAGGTTACTTATTTCTCCTTTTACATTTGGACCGTGGGATGGTGTGTTCCGTGGCTTCTTTCCCCAGATGCCTTTTACCAAACCAAACCGTATCATACCCCATTCCCCTGCTCTCTCTCTCTCTTTCTCTCTCTCTCTCTATCCCACATACAGTCCGTGCTGATTCACTCAACCAGTCATGCGCACACCTCTATCATCCGACTAGGAAAACTATTTGTCGTGGCATCCAACCAGAATTGTCGATGGACCTACAGATGTGTCGAGATGGTGCAACTGGATCAATTGTTGGTAAAAAATGGTGGTCATGGTTGTCTCCACTGATGCCAGCTGATCTTGACTTCAATGCATTTGCCAGCTGTAAATTTTTGAGAGCCAACACCAAGTGCGCTCGGTCCTGTAAACCACAGCTCTTGTCTAGTTTATCTGAGTTTTGATTGAAGGCCTATGCTTAGGGTGACTGTTATTAGCTTCGTATGATGTTCTCGTGGGATCCACTGACTTGGACTTTGTTTCCAACTGATGTTAATTCTTCAAGCTTGAGTTTGTTAGTTATCCATCATTCGTAAATGTAGTTGGGCTTGGGTCATTTGAATCAACACGTTTCGAGGACTGCTCACACACATACACACACACGCACCCTGTTTGTTACGTGGTCAAATTATGTATACATGTAAAGACTAGTTGCCTGTCTCCTTTCCTGGGCAGATGCACGGAGGGCCAGATTAGGATGTATCATCAAGATTATGGTGTAATAAAAGTTAACTGTTGGATTTTGACTGAATGGCATATGCCAGTTGTGTGTGACGATTTCAATATATGCCACATAAATATTCTCTATTTATGCCTCAATAAAAATTGTATTAATTTTTTTAACAAATTGACTAATGCATTATATTTTCATTATTTTATTCATAAGGTAATTTATACTAAAAATATTTTTGCGATGGTATTCTCAATGAAATTAAATTTCTTTTTTATAGCTTAGTGAGAATAATGCCAGTCACTTATGGAGATTTTTTTATTGTGGTCATTTAATTGTATGGTGCTGATATCATGTGAACGCATATACAGTGTTTTATGTGCCTTGCTGGATTATTTGTTAACACTTAGAATAAATTTTAAATATATCAAAATTAAATCTCACATAAGCAATTAGACGGTGGTGTATACTGTTGAGTCAATCCTACTTGTTGAAAATCGCACGTAAAGAGTTGAAGCAATGGTGAGCGAATCCTCAAAACTAAGAGAACGTTTCGGTCATCACTTTTTTGATTTGGGGTGGGCAAAACTGAGCTGAACGAACGATAAATGGACTCTGTGCTTAGCTTTAATTGGCATGTTGGTTGGTGTTGTTTTGATCAATTTCTTAGCTCTTGAAGCCATTTGTGCATTCAATTACTAGATGGATTAATGAAAAATCATGATTACTGTGTTGCAAGCTTTTTCATCAAAAAACATCATCATGCTGTTTAAAAAAATTATTCATAGTAAAGAAAAAAAACGAAAGTGCACTTATTTACTGGGAAAAGGAAAAAAATGGCATATCGTATGCGGTACCTGGGACATTTAAATGAGAAGAATGTTTTACCTTCATCTTTTTTTACCATGAAAATATGATCGTCAAGTGAGTTTGCATTCTCTGAACCTTGATGGAAATATCATTTTAGCTTAAATTGAAGAAGAAGTTGAAGAGAAAAGTGTGATATCGTTGCCTCAAGTATGGGTTTTATTTTCTCATTTAGAGTGGGTCGCCAAATCGTACCAACAAATTGGCTCCTTTTCTGACATTTAATCACCCAAGTTGTCATAAAATTTTATCCCTATGCTCTGCTATTGCAACAGCCATGTCCACCGTTCAACTGATGTTTTCTGTGGATGAGGGTCTCTCTGCATTCTTTTTGGAGACGAACTTGTGATTATGGTAATAATCTAAGAATCTGGCCGCTAATTGTCTCCCAGAGCAGGCTCGTGGCTTAGATGACTTCAGCACCAGCTTCAAATGCTTCCGTTCCATTTTGTGTATTGCCTGTATTAGTTTATTGATTATGTGCTCAGCTCTGTGGTCTGATGCTATGCATCAAGAGCTAAAGATTTGGCGTGGATATTCATGTTTAGTTCGACTTTATTTACTGGCTCCGGATAGGTCTGACCACCGAGTTATCTATGCTTACATGAATGACAATCATAGGTATATCATGACAGCAGTGAGGGGAAGAAGGTATGCACCTACTATAATTTGGTCAAGATGCCCGCAATTCTCGTAGTAGATCCAATAACTGGGCAGAAGATCCGTGGATGGCAAGGCATGATCCAGCCAGATCGCCTGCTAGAGGTGACATTTGGCGCATATCTTCTGTTCTGGATTTTTTAGAACAGCTGTTGTTTTGTTAATGATGGTGCTCCAGCGGTTTCTTTCTCTTTCCAAGCTGAGAATTTGAAGATTTTATTTTGATCCAGGATCTTCTGCCTTTCATGGATAGAGGTCCACAGGAGCATCATGTTGCTCTCCCTCACAAGCGTCCGAGAGAAAGCGCTGAGAGCTTGAAGCACGCTGCATCAGGTATTCGATTATCTTGCCCGGCTGAGTTCATCTTTCTTCTTGATTATGCCCCTTTTTTTCGTTGATATTTTCAATTTTCACTGGGTATATATTGACGATGAAAAAGTTTTTACTTTTTATTTTAATAAAACCTCGATATATTGCTGAGCTGATGCATGTTACAATCTTGTTTCCCGCTTCAATCTCTCTCTCTCTCTCTCTCTCTCTGGAGTTGGGCTTTACTCATGAAAAGCTGGCTTGGTCAATGCAAAAGAGTGGTCAACCCCAGATCTCGCTTTCCTGTTCCAAGCAATTCTCTCTGCAATTTAGCGTCTAACTTCTCCTCTGCAGAGGCAACCCCGAAAGGTGGTGGCGGGGAGGCCTTGCCGCCGCCAGCACCTTCTCCCCTGAGCGACAACAAATATCCCGCCGGTTCGAGCTCTCCCGGCGGCGAAGAACCCAAGTCCGGCGAGAAGACGGCGCCGGCCAGCAGCTCAGCTGAGAAGCCCGTCTACCCGCCGCTCCCTGAAGAACCCCAGGGCAAGAGAGAGGTACTCTGCAGGGTCGGAATCCGCCTGCCCGATGGACGTCGAATTCAGCGGAATTTTCTTCTCACCGATCCGATACAGGTAGAGATCGTCGATCCATCCCTTCGTTTGATCGCCCGCCCTGAAACCCTAATTTCCCTGTGAAAAAACCGTGGCTTGCCTTCTCCCAGCTGCTGTGGTCCTTCTGCGCCTCCCAGCTGGAGGAGGGCCGAAGCCGCCCGTTCAAGTTCACTCAGGCCATTCCGGGGGCGTCGAGGAGCCTTGCGTACGGAGACGAGCTGAGTTTCGCAGAGTCTGGCCTCTCGAACTCGATGATCTCTCTCGCCTGGGAGTAGAGCTTCCAGGCGTGAACGAACGAACACGAAGGGCTTCGTCTGGCTTCGCCGGCTCTCTCCTTCCTCTGTATCTCATCTCTCTGCGTAGCTGGACGCCGAACCAGACCTTGCTTCGGAAATCATGTGAGATTTTTCAATTTACTTGTACAGTGAAGCTGCAGATTCCCCAGCTGGGTCTCATTGACTGGCCCAATTATTTGGAGAGAGAGAGAGAGAGAGAGATGGAGAGCTTCTGTATGTACTCTGCCACCACCTCACCGGGGCGGCCACAAAGTGCAGAGGGAGAGGGGTAGTGAAAGCTGCCACCAGAGAGGGCCGCACAGCTGCAGCTAGAGGTCGTCGGCCATAGCTTTCGGTCAAATGATTCTAGAATTGATTCAGGCAGAAAGGCTGAAGAGCACGACTGATTGATTATTCACGTCGAGTCAACCTTCTCCTCTGGAAAAAGCATACACGACTCAGCCGGAGGTTCGTTCCCTCTTCGCGCTTGGAAAGTGACAGTAGAGAGAGAAAGCTAGCGAGGTCCTCAGTCAACCATATATAGCTTAGCTGCTCATGCAACTAAAACACGGCTGCGAGATTGGAAAAAAACAGGAACCGGGGGACAGAGCCCAACACTCACCATGGCAAGTCGATACTTACCCTGCGCGTGTTAGATAGATAGATAGATAGATAGATAGATAGAGAGAGAGAGAGAGAGAGAGAGAGAGAGAGAGAGAGAGAGAGTCGTTTGGGAGCTCTGTCGTGTGAAGTCAGAATTCCCGAAGAACAGTACGCTCCATCAAATGGACTGCTACATCCCCATACGAGGGTAACCACGCCATGGCCCTCTCCCCCTTCTCCAGGGTCCACCCCGGGAGACAGGCGGCCGCAAATGCCGGCACGACCTCACCGCCTGGACTTCGTCACCCCCACCCCCACCGGCGGAAGAACCACTGAAAACCCAGGAACCAGAACAGCCGGGAAACCCACCCCTAGCCGGCCCCTCTCTCCTCTCTCTCTCTCTAGACTCGAGCGGAGCGAATATCCATCCTTCCCTGCCGTGCATCGGGGAGGGCTCCTGTCAGGGCAACCGTCAGCCACGCGATCCAGCATCGGGATCCTCCGTTGCCCCCCTCCTTCATCCCGGGCTCTGCTCGGCTCGACAGTCCCGTCCCGATCAGCCGCGCAGAGAGACGGATAGATCAGATCATCGCTGCCATCCCGCCAGCGTCCGTCCGGCCCCCCGCGCGCAGTCGCACGTGTCCTCTTCAATTCCAGCACGCACGCCCATTACTCCCCGGATAATCTAATTTCCTTCGAATTTAAAAAGCGGTAAATAAATGCGCCAAAGAAAAATCCCGCCACGCTGCCCCGCCTCTGTACATCTGGTCTGCCCTCCTCACGTCTGGGTCCCACCCCGCCCGCATAATCTCTCTATTAGATACATTTAATGGAGAGAGAGAGAGAGAGAGAGAGAGAGAGAGAGGAGAGAGAAAGAGAGAAAGAAAGGCATTAACTTCTTGTGGTTGGAGAAGACCAGGGCTGGAATTTGACCGGGGCCTTGACCGAGGAGGGCAGCAGGGGCAAAGGCCGACATGGGGTGTCAGAGACGGCATTTGGCCCCGATGGTGCGACCGCCGGCGGGGCAACGCGGGCGCAAAATAAAAATACCCGAAGACACATGCCACGGGAGTCCCGTCACCGCCCGCCGGCCCCCACCACGCCGCTGACATTGCGGGGCCCGCGAATATAATATCGTCATCATACGAATGAGGGTCAGTAAACATGGCAGAGTGTAAGAATTGGAGTGGCGGTATTGGGTCTACGTGGCGGGACGAGAGGCCCAGTCGGAGAGGATCCTCGCCTCTCCGTCGTCGGATCGTCTGGCGGAGAAAGCGACAAAGCGGGGGGGGCTAGCCGACAGGCGACGGGAGGTCCGGTCCCTTTCGTCGGATCGTCCGGAGAGAGACGCCTGCCAGCGTCTAGGGATTCGGGATTCCGTAAGAGCGGAGCTGGACGGGCGTGAGGTCTGGGAAAGAGGGAGTGGAAATAGATGGCCTTTTGTCGTCTTGCGTCGGGTACGTTTCTTTGACCGCTCCATGGGAGATGGAGACTCACTGTACTCCCACCCGGGGGGGCTTGAAGCCTCTGCGCCATGTACTGCTACTGTTTGGTCGATGGCACATCTCGTCGCGGGGGCTTCTTCATTCAGACATCTGCTGGTCCAACAGGAAATCATAGATGATAATGGTGGAGAAGGTCCGAGACGATCGCCGCCCCGCTCGGGATCCTCATCTCGATATCTCGTTCCGGTGGTCGGAGACGAGGGCGTGGACGGCGCCGGCGAGGTTGTTGACGGCGGCGATGAGGCCGGCCAGCCCCTCCCGGTTCATCTCCGTGCGGTCCTCCTCCGCGCGCAGGCGCCTCTCCTCCAGATCCAGCAGGTCCCGGTGGCGCTTGCTCCTCCTGTCCTCGCACGCCAGCAGCGCCCGCGCGAGCACCGACGCGCCGCGGACGACGCTCGCGCCCAGGTTCCGGACCTTACGGCGTTTGGCGTCGGAGTCCTCGCGCTCGCTGGCGTCGGTGCCCTCCGTTGAGCTCGACAACTCTGATAGACCGCAAGTCGAACGAACGACGAGGGGTTATTTATTATCGCAGCAGAACCGCCATTAAACACACTAATGATGTCCAGGGTAGAGTAGCTCAGTGGAATCCTCTCGGCCTTCGGCGGGGGAATATGGATCTTCGAACGTGATCCGACCGCTCTGTCTCTTGGAAGCTCGCCGTTGACCGGCTTCCGAGGCCGAAAGGCGCGAGGAGAAAGAAAAAGCCCGCATTTCGGAGATGAATCTCCGACCCAAAACTGGAAACACGACAGCCGCGAAAACAAGAGGGGTGGGTAGAAAGCAGGCTGTCGAGAGCGTTGTCGTCGAAGGGGAGAAAACGAGGGAGGAACGGCGGAACGAGGGCGAAGCAGGCTGAACCAAGAGAGATCCTCACGGCTGTCAGCCGCCTCGGCTTTCATAGAACAATCTCGACAGAGAAAAACTGCACTTTTGCCAAATTTTATTCGAGTTCTTGACGAGATCCCAACGTGGGAAAGGAAACGAACAAAAGGGAGAGATTTGACGTTGGATAATATGGCATTGTAGAGGACTGTTTTGCGGCGGCAGATTACCGGAGATTGACGGCTGTCGGTGCGGCTCCTGCTGCTGCAGAGGCGGTGGAGGCGGCGGCGCGGCTGGTGTTGCAATCGGCTGCAGGGATTCGTGGGCTGCCGCCGGCGTCACCGCAAGAGGAGGGGGGCGAGGAGTGAGGATAATGGCATTTGAAACGCTCGTTTTGTTGGCGTTCCTCCGACTGAGGACGTCGGTGAGCGCCTCGAAGACCTCTTGGACGAGGTTGGAAGGGAGATTCCTCTCCTTGCGCTCGTGCTTCTCCATGGTCCAGTAGGAAGAGGCCACGTCGTCACTGCTTCCCTTCTTGTCATCCGGCTTGTCGGAGGACGACGATGGGCACCTCCTGGCCTCGTAGTCGCGGACCTTCTTGTAGTCGCGGAGGAGATTGTCCCACTTGTCGTTGCACTGGTTCTGACTCCGGAAACACTGATGGTTCCAGCAGTAGTTCTCCACCCACTTCCACCGCTGCTCCGCCGACCGGCAGTTCTGCTGGCTGTGGTTCTGATGGACCGTGGGCTTCGACTCGGTGGCGCCGCCGCGCGAGCGCCGCTCATCGTCGAGGCGCTTGGCGGCGATGAGAACGAGGGTCTCGTGGAGGGTCCAATTACCCTTCCGGTACTCGCGCGGCAACAGAGCGGAGTTGGGCGATGCCGCGCCGGCGTTGGCATTGCCCGGGTGGGGGAGGCATCCGGCGGGGGACGACGGCGGATTGTGGTTGCGGTGGCGCTCGGGGACGAGGATCACGGCGGCGGCTCGGTGTGGGGCGCTGGGGTTTGCGTTTGAGGGGTGGTCGGACATTGTTTTCCGGGCATTTGAGATGCCCCCCCCCCCTCCACAACCCCACACCCGGGAAAGAGCAATATATTAATAATATTTACAGAGATCGGCAGCGAAAGAAGGGAATGGCCGACGGAGATGGAGAGGGGGTCGAAGAGAACAGAGGCTCTGGTTTCCTGCCTTCTCGCTCTCACAGTGAGAGGAGAGAGAGAGAGAGAGGGGTTCCGTTCTCCTCACATTCTCATGTCTTCCCTTCTCTCCCACCATCACGGCTTATATGGAACGGGGCCTCTGCGCGTTGCTCGTGAACGGGGGCGGAGAAGCGGCCACCCGGGACGCTGGGGGTGGGTAGGATGCTCCGCCGGCCTAGTAAACAACGCCCGACCGACGCCTCTGTGCTTCCCGCCGGGGTCGCCTCACCTCAAGGTCCCCAACTCTACCCGAATTAAATTATTCATTATATAAGTTCTGCTCCTCATAGGCCGCGCATATTTTTCTGATGATATACAAAGTCTATAATTTTTCCAACTAATTAATAATACCCTTTGGTCAAATCCACTTCCTCCCTTTTCTTTTCCTTCGGTCAAACCAGTCTGCACGTGCTTCAGTCTCCCCATACCTTCTTCTACCCTTTCATATTTTTGTCCGACTGGAGTTGACCTTAACTAAATTCGGTAAAAAAAGGCACATCTTCGGCACTCTCGCCCTACGTGGCATTTTTTTGCGTACTTTGAATGATTATATAGTTTCCGGGCATTTTCTCTGCATTTGTTTCCAAGTTATTTATTCATTTAGTGCCCATTTTCCTCGCCCATTTTATTTGCCACTTTTCTCAGCATCATATGCATTTCTTGGATATTTCCTTTAATATTTTTATTATCGGGGGATTTATTTACAAAATAATGAGAAATTGGTAATTCCCAGTGCATTGGCCACGCGTGACCATATGGGATGACACGTGGAAGCAGGAAAACGCGCGCTCGAGATCGCGGTAATTGGGCCCAGGAAGTAGCCTCAATTCTCCCTCCTCCTCCTGACGGACATCGGCCCATAATGAACAGCCGGAGCTTGTGGCAAATCACCACCGTCCGATGGGGGGGGGATCCACGCGATTATTTCTTCAAATACGGAATTAACGAAAAGTTAATATCTTATTACTCGTAAACACGGCATCTCCCGCTCGCTTTTCTCCACTATCTCTCTCTCTCTCTCTCTCTCTCTCTCTATCTCGCTCTCTCTCGCAGCGGAGCATCCGAAGAACAGAAGGGTGCATTTCCTCGTGCTTAAGGTTTCTCCTACTCCGGCTTGTCCTCCTCATCGGCGGTTCCCATGGCTACCAGGGGGGACAACAACATAAACGCCAAACTCGTAAGTCAGCCGCCGTGTCCCGTGCCACCCTGCGTGTCGATCGAATGTCTTTATTTCTTCCCCTGCGTCCGTGATCCACACTGGCCGTCAGTTCATGGTTTTCATCGTCTTGCGGGGACTTTTTTTGCAGGTACTTCTGGGGGACATGGGTGCTGGTAAGTCTAGCCTTGTTCTGCGGTTCGTGAAGGGCCAGTTCCTCGAATTCCAGGTTTTTTTATCCTCGCCGGAGTTGATGATATCCATTTCTCGCGCGGTCGCCTGCGTGTCGTGATCACGACGAGGTGAGGTATAGTGGAGTAATTATTTTTTATTTTAATTGCAGGAGTCTACAATTGGAGCAGCATTCTTCTCGCAGACGTTGATGGTGAATGACGCGACCGTGAAGTTTGAAATCTGGGACACGGCTGGACAGGAGCGGTACCACAGCCTGGCACCCATGTACTACAGGGGAGCGGCTGCCGCCATCATCGTTTACGACATTACAAGCGTGGTTTGACCGCCTTCCGTTCCCGAACATTCTTCATATTGGCACGAAATTTGCTTTGTAAAATCGCATGTTCGTATTTTCAGGATTCATTTGGCCGAGCGAAGAAATGGGTTGAAGAGCTTCGGAAACAGGGTTAGATTTGCTGATACCCAGTCTACTTATGTGCACATTGCTTACATATTGGCCAGATCCAGCGTGGATGTCAAATATTGTGTTGTTGAATCTGTCTTCATTTGCTGGTGCAGGTAATCCGAATTTGGTAATAGCTCTTGCCGGAAACAAAGCTGACTTGGAAGACAAAAGAAAAGTGTCAGCAGAGGCAAGTTTACTGAACGATTCCACGGCATTTTCCATTGGCAGAGAAATGATGTCCTTTTACCCTCTGAACGCTAGATATACATGCGTAAATGTTAACCTTGTTTGATATCATGAAATGAAGATTACGGTTGTATCCATGGGGTATGAATAGTTTTAAAATGTTTACATTTTACGTGACGATAAATTACTTCATTAGTGAAACTTTACTATGGTTGCACAAATTTTTTGGTTATCTTTTGATAATTTTCTCTCCTTCGTCCTCTTTATGGTGTTTTTACATCTTCTTTTTCATTTTCTCCCTGGTTACATCCATCTTTGCGCCGTGATCATTTGTGTTCTTCTTTCGTGCCAATTATCTGTCTTCACTGACTTTATTTCGGAAGGGATAGATATCTCTGGCAATCATTATTTCTTACTGTACTTATTTACGTTTTGCTCAACTGTTTTATGGCTAATCATTTTTCTTATATCCAGTATTGCACGTTGTTTTCCTCAATACAGTGGCTATTTGTTGCATTCCTGCTCTTCTGAGTTGCACATTCTGTGTAATCTGTATCGGCTATATCATCACTCAGTTATTAGTTATTGGATAGATGAAGCCTTTCTTCCCGTGGTAGTGAAATCGTTGTCCCTTATGTGTAAATCGAGTGTTACATGAACATCCTAGTTATAAAATAGGCCTTTTGATACGTGGAAGATGGTCCGGTTCTGAGGCGTTTCTTTTTTCCTCACAAGATTGCTGAAGTCGTATAACTTCTATCCCATGGGTGGAGGTTGCCCCCAGGCCAGGTCAGGATCAGGATGTACAAACCATCTTTGTTTCCGGTGGGTTGATGTTGTTTTGTCCTCCGTTGGATTTACCCATCTTGCTTATCAATGTAAAAGATAAATTTAACATTCTCCATTTTCATCAAAGAGATCCTTTGCCACAGTGAGGATGAATCCTGTGCACGGACCACTTTATAAATTTCGTGATTCATTTTTTTATTTTTAGTATTGAATGTAGTTGGAGAAATGTTATTTAGTGGATAATTGCACAACACTTGCATCATGGCTGTCTGTGGCGGAAGTAGGTACGCCCACTCTTACGCCCAGAGTGGCTTGGAGGTGCACAAACGCCCAGAGTTATTGTTTTTTAATCAAGATTATAAAATGCGGTTTTGACTTAATGACCTTTCTCACTATGGTCCCTTTAAGAGAGGGAATACACCTGAGGACATATTCTTGAAACGGTGATTTATTTACTTTCTCCTCTCCAAGATTGACCTCTACCAATAGAAGAATTTAATCCTCGTCTCTGTATGTAAATCTTTTGCTCTTCCTTCAGAATCTTTGTTTCTGTTCTGAACTCTTTTTTTTAATTTATTATTTTCGTATATTTTCCTACCATCTATTGGACATAATTCTATCCTTGGTGCTGCAGGAAGCGCGTGCATATGCGGAGGAGAATGGCCTTTTCTTCATTGAAACTTCTGCTAAAACTGCGATCAATGTGAATGACACATTTTATGAGATAGGTGCCTTTCTGATCTTTTTCTTCTTATTCTGGTTGATAGAGACTCTACCAGTTCAGCTTCAAGTCCCTTTTTTTCATTTAATTTTTATTTTTTTCTCTACGGATCTGTCTGATCATATTCAGGTCCATGCACACTGAATTAAAGTTTCCAATTTAATCAGTAGGTTAACTAAAATATGCTGACTCTTAGTCTACTGTTATACTTTTCACGTATCAGGGAAGCTTTTTAAACAACTTTAGGCTGAACAATGCACAAGTAGTAGAAGTTACCCTATTTCTGATGATAATACTTTCTTTCTCAAAATAATGTGTTGCAGAACGTCGGAAGGAAGAGAAATGATAGAATAGTTGATGAAACAGAATGATGTAATGTTTATGTGCTCGAGGTCTCAAGTTAGGTTCATTTGGATCCGAGTTGCTAGTTCAAAAAAAAATAGAAAATAACTTCTCCTTTATAGAATGCTCTACAAGACTGCGACACTAGTTGAATGATTAAATTAACGCAGGATTGTAATGTCATCTTTATAGTAAAATTTGAACATAGAGATTCCGTATTCAACGATCTAATGAATCGTGTCGGAACAGAAATAGAAATCTAACAGTGTCATCATACTTCTGCTGGGCTACTCAAGAGCTTCTTTGAATACTTTCTTTAGTGGCGTTAATTCCGCAGTTGAAAAATAATAACATTGTTTCATTAAACTTCGTGATGATCGTACTTCTTTTCCTACTGATGGATGGATTAAGCATGAACAGAATCATTACCGGGGTCACCATCGATCAGGGTTTTTACTACAACATCCTATCAAATTTTCTTGCTTGACATGCTCAATCGCCTTATATGATCATTGAGCTGCCTTAAACCTCTTTGTTTTATTATTTTTCCATTGGACGAGGTTTTCACCGTCCATAAAAAAAGACCGTAACCACATGAAGACCGTGCCTCAGATCTCAGGCATGATTTTGTAACAGTTGATCATGGCATTCTCAACAGCAGCAGGAATCCAGCCATTGTTAATTTTCAAGATCCACTGCGGGACTGACTCTTAATATGCTCAAATGGTTCATTTATTCACTGTTTTACCACGCGAAAGACTCTCACTCCATGACTAAACGATCTGGATATTTTTTTGCATGCATAAAGCACGAAGGCTTCCTCGTGCTCAATCTGCTCAGAACCCAACAGGGATGGTTCTTGCAGACGGACCGGCGGCGAGGGTGGCAAATTCCACGTGCTGTTCTTAGGTATTGCCCTCAGAGTGCCCCGAATCCGCCGCTCAGATCATGGAATTTGCTTCATATCTCCTGCCTTCACTAAAACTCTTGGATTATTTAGCATCGTAGCATGTCGTAGCCTGATTATTCACAATCTGGCAGCTCATTCGCCTCTCTGCTCCAGTGCCAAGGATGAGATCCGGGCCCTGGTGGGAAGCTCTCGGCGCCGTTATTGACCCTGTAAATGATTTGTTTGTGTGTTGTGTACATTGAGTTCCTCCGAGAGGTAGATCTCCTGACATTCCTTCGCTCCTGTGGCGTTTTGTTGCCCCTAGGAAGAAGAAAACGAATCAAGATTTGTGCATGCGCGGATGATTTGAGACGGGCGCTGTTTAATAATTCTGAAGGCTCGCATGCGATGAGATGGGATTTAATGCGAATAACGGGCGGCGATGAAAGTTTGAGCTTATAAATTGCTGTACGAGCATTTTTTGTTCTTGTCAAATGATAGTTGGTAATCATAGGGGGTCCGGGATAGCCACGAACGGCAAGTGCTTATGGTAAATAAAATCTGGAAGGGCATATTATAATATTTACTAATTTGATTATCTACATTGTTGTCGAATACTATATAATCTGAATGAAGCCATTCATATACTTGAGCTGGTGGATGGCTTGTTCTCCCTGGAATCAGCAAGAGAGAGAGAGAGAGAGAGAGAGAGAGAGAGAATGGACCAGGAGGACGAAGCCTGCACTTAAGTATGTGCATGTGCTTTAAGTATCGGAGTGGATGATACGGCTGGACTATAGATAATCTCACTAACTTTATATCAATGATTTCAAATGATATATTTTACGTTATTAACTGGTAAGTGTGACCTACCATACAGCACATGCAACCTTATTCTCTCTCTCTTTTTCTCTCTCTCTAGGACCAGTGGATATACTTGGGCTATTCGAGTTGGGCCAACAATGTGCAGAATCTAATATAATACACTGTTTATGGGCCTTTATTGGGCCACATCCAGTCTGGCTCAGGTGACAGGTATCTTCCATGAGGGCGATTCTTTTAGACTGTGCACTCGTGACTGGGTTCCCATACGCCGGCACTGGGCCACCCCCTCCTCTCCGTCCGCCGCCAGAACGCCGCCTTTCAGCTCCTTTCCACGTCCACACGTCGGCAGCCCACCGACATGCAGCAGTAGCCACTTTGACTGATTGATTGATTGGGGTGAGAGAGAGAGAGAGAGAGAGAGAGAGAGAGAGAGAGAGAGAGAGAGAGAGAGAGAGAGAGAGAGAGGGGGAATACCCTAAGTCGACCCTCTGGTAGCCGCCGTCTGAGGGGCTGCTAGTGGGATCGAGTGGGTGGGTGAGAGGGAAGAAGAGAGCGGCAATGGGAAACATGCAGACCGAGTGGGCGTGGAGGAATCATTCTTCCTGGCCTTTACAATGGCATCCCCTCCCGTCGCTCCTGGCTTTTGTCTCCGTCTTTTATATAACAATAAATTGGCGACGATTTCACGAAGTTTTATCGGATCTCCTTCCTTCTCTCGTTACATAGAAGTTTTTTCCTCTGCCGCTTATGAATTCTCGGTCTAACCGCGAACTGTAGCCCATCTACTACTGGTTGGAAGTTGCGGCATGGGGTACCCAGGCCTCCTCTTCTCTATATAAAGCTACAAGCACGCTTGCTTCTCCGCTCACCACACCAGCAAAGCTCCTTTACTCTCTTCTCCCAGCTTCGCCCCCATGGCGAGCCGCAGCCGCCTGCTCTCTGCTATCCTCCTCGTTCTGCTCCTCGTTGCCACCGGTGATTCCCCGTTCATCTAGTTTGTTATATTTTTCCTTCCTGTCCTCTTTGCTTGTCGGGGGGTTCTGTAGCGCACCCATTGCTCTGGTTAATGGTGCTGGAGATCTCCGGCTCCCTTCTCCTTCTACGTCTCTGAATGGTATTTGTTCGCCTGGGTCTGTAACAGGGGAGATGATGGGAACGGCCAAGCTGGCCGAGGCGAGGATATGCGAGTCGCAGAGCCACAGGTACAGGGGGCCATGCGTGAGGGAGAGCAACTGCGCCAACGTCTGCCGGACGGAGGGCTTCCCGGGGGGCAAATGCCGGGGCTTCCGCCGCCGCTGCTTCTGCACCAAGCACTGCTAGAACCGCCGTCTGAGACGGCATAGCCCCCGCTCGCGCGTGAACGGCTCTGTCCTCTGCCTTCTTCTCCGGGCGCTGGGTGTCTTCTGTCTGGTTGGCGAATAAACGAGTCCTGTCTTTGTTTGCTAAGCGGATGGTCGGAGAATAATAGAAAGCTCTGCGATGTCAACCTGTCCGTTGCATGCAGCTAATAATCTTCTGTGCTGGCGTGGATGCTCCTTTCTTCAGTTAATGAGAAGCTTTCCCTTTATTTACAATCAACACGCGAAGGATCCGAGTTTCATAAAGTTCGAGCTGACAGCAAATGGATGAGCAGATTTCAATCGGCAGAACCCTGTCATTACTCACGCGAATGTAATGGTTACCAATACAATGAATGAATTGAAGAACACCGCAGTTTAGAATAGACCGAGAATCGCAGTAAATACGTGAATGAATTCATCCAAAATTCAATCATTTTCGGAGAATCAAAACCCAAAACATCTTAAATTATTTATTATCTCCCTCTGATTACGTTCGAATAAGCGGCAGCAGACTGATGATGAGAACGGAGGATCCTTTCAACGAGGCTGCCGATGTTTTCTATATGCGACTCAAGTGTGGGAAGAAAAGGATGAGACAACTGACCAGGGGGGACGGTTCTACATCATCTGTTCTTGTTAATCCATCTGTTCCTTTCCAGTCGTCCCGCCTCTGAATCTCCAGGCTAGAGCTTCTACTTTTTCGGCTAGCTCTTCAGACATCCTCGTCGTCTCGGCACGGCAATATACGAGGAGGATCCTCTGGAACACACCGACGTAGGAACGACCTTCCTTCTTCCCCATCTTCTTCTTCAAAACAGGTGGGCGGTTCGTCGTGGATAAATCTTTGAAGAAGGGTCTCGAGGGCGACGAGCAAGGACAGGCAATGCGAGAATCATGCAGCGCAGGTGTCCCTCTGCCGGCCAGGACGGTGGTCACTCCTTTGATAAGGACCTCTTCAAGAAGCTCGTCGCAAAGGACGGCCTAATTCCCTCGGCGCCTCCTCCTACGAGGACTCTGCAGCCGCCGTGGCGAGGATGGGGGCACCAAACGGTCCTCGGGCATACTCAGTGCGAAGAGACGTATCGGAGAGTGATGACAAATTTTATTTAATATATTTTAATGTTTTACTACATTTTGAAGATCTTTGAGAGCGCATTTTGCAACAGATCGTATTATGGAATTATGGCATCATCATATTTTGGAATCCTTCAAAGTGGTATCATAGTGAGATTGATTTTATTGGGTTTCTATTGGTTGTTCGTCGACAGAACCATTTTAAATAGAATGGCCTATTTTTCTAAGCTTAATAGATATATCTCACCCACTGTGTTTGATAAAAAAAAATGTTTAAAGATTATCTTTTTTATGACAACCAACGACAGATTTAGTTCAATTATAAAACCTAGGTTTCAGAAAAATGCTTATCAATAGAAATCTCATTGTTGAAGGAAAATGTTCATATTCAAAGCAATGTAAAGAGCATTGAAACAGGTCTTCAACCTTCAAGAAGTTCATGTGTGAATTAAGAGCGAAAGAGGAAAAATGTCTATGGAACCATCCTTTTCCAAGGAAAGAGTCCATCAAGAACGGTGGGATATCTAACAAAAAATTTACGAAACTTATGTTTTGTTCCATTTCGGCAAAACTATGTCAATTTGATGAGGCCAGAAAGATAAATAAGTGCAAGAAATGGCAGAAAAAATGTATTGCAATTATAAAAAATGGTACATGAACATTTGTCGATTGATTATCGAGTGCAATTTGATCAAAATGAATTTTTTTTTATAGTAACGCCCAATATTGTTGGTACCATAAGTACAAAGTAAGGCTTGTAGCCAAAGGCTGCATATAATATGAGGATATTTATTTTTGTGAAGCATTTTCTCCTGATGCACAGCCAGAAACTCTTAAACTGCAATGAAAACTGCTGCTCAAATAAAATTTTAAATATTCCAGATTGATGTTAAATCAAAATTTTTGACTGTTATATTTGAATAATTTAGTGTTTGAACATGCCCATGGGTATATAGTTAAAGATACAAGAAAAAACTGTACAAATTGAACGAGGTACAGTGGGCTTAAACAAGAACTAAGAGTCACGTGTTTTAGTATTGTTGTATATTTTCATGAGTTGATATTCAAGTGAAGTCCATTCAAATCTATTTCTTAAATTATAATGAAAATAAAAACATACTTATTAAATTTACATGCTGATTATATTATATACATGTGCTCTTATTGTCGGAGAAAATAGTACAATAACTTGAGTTCTCATATCTTGACTTTTATATTTCTTCTTGAGTTTGAAAGCTCAGAACGGTGAGCAAGAACTTTTTTTCTTGTGAGCAGTATGCTATCGACCTATTAAATAATTTAAAAATAGATAATGGCAATGTTTGTTATGTATCAATGAATGTGAATGAGAAATTTAGTTTGAATGATGAGAAAGGTAAATGAAATACATATCAGAGGCCTTCCTATCATGGTCTATTCATAATCCATTTGAGACTCATTTATGAGCTGTAAAGAAATTCTTTGTTATGTTCTGATTGACTATTTCTCCTAGATTGTTACATAAATATGTGATATAGTTTAATATTTTTAGATGCTTTTCTAGTGACTGATTAAGCAGCTAGGATGATAAAAAAATATAGTGCAGGTTGCGCATTTACCCTTAGAGCAAATATAATGTGTTCAAAAAAAAAAAAATCAGAAACCAAATCTTATCATCAATGGATTATGAATATGCAATAGGGACATCGAGAGCTTGTCAAACAACGTATATTACTTATATGATTGAAAATTTACGAAAAACACAACAAGGAGGAACACTAATATTTTAAAATAATAAATGAGTCATATCTATTGTTGATAATCCATCTTTATATTGTCAAATCAAGCACATGGATATTCAATATCACTTTTTTTCAGAAAGGGTATAAATGAAGGTTCTATCTAAATGAAGGTTGAATATATTGAGTTGTGAAACTAGAAAACTCATTTATCAGAATGAAGGTTTAAATATACATGCCTTTATCCTCATACATTTGCGTATGTTGGTAATTTTACAATAAAGGGAATGATTAGACAATGATTACAAAATCTATCTTATGTAATTTAGGTTTTTATAAAAAATTGTGTACTTTCAGGATACATTTGTAATACCTCGTATAAAGTTGACCGTATGGAGTCAACTTACCTCGTGAGTCAAAATAAAAGGGAAAATTTTTAGTCTATACAAGCAGTGTGTTCGATCGTCATGTTACATAATATTTTTATCCTTCATTTTCTTGCTATCTTGAGTTGGATGATACATGAAGATGATTTTAGAACAGCATAGAATCACTCCAAAGAGAGTCCCTACTTAACGACAATCTAACTCAGACCTCTACATTATATTTTACAGATGCAAAATTCTATCGCACCTTCAAATATTTTGGTTAGTAGTTGTCGGCCGTTGACCAGGTCTGGGGCAAAGATCATGACGCCTGCAAGGCATGCTCGAATACAAGTGAGTTGGTCTGCGTGGAGCGTTGTGATTTGCTCAAGGGTAGAATAAAGTAAATTTCATAATTTAAGTTTGCTAACTTGATCAAGTCAGATCTTTTTTTGGGGGCCTTATGGGCTACCGCTTGGACCCTCTCTTCTTGGACTTTCTTCTCAACTTAGGGCCAAATTGACCCATGGACAAATAAATATCTTAATAAAAATATTTTTCCTGATTAGTCATGAATCCTGGTATCCCCTCCTTTGCAACCCTATGCCTATTATGATGCATAGTTAGGCCGGAGACGGCTACAAACTTGGTCTGGAGAAGATGGGTTTCACCACTAAACATGCATTATTATCTTTGAAGGATTGACTAAACTCGTTTGATTAACGAAATGTTCTTAGGATATTTGGCACCGTTGAGACAATTAATGAGCAAAGACAACGGAGAGGGGCTAAATATTAAGAGACTTTTGCATGCTGCTAGCGCCTAAAATGATTGCGCGACTCCAACGATGTGGGGAGATGTGAAGTGGAGGGATCCAGGTCAACGCCCTGCTGCATGTAAACGTGAATCTAAACTAGGCCATTCAGGGGTTGACTTTACTACCCCCGATCACGATCCGCAAACACCAGATGATGGAAGATACCAGCAATGGGCGGGCAGCTTACCCACTCAGATTCACGAGGTTCGACTCCAGAGGAACAGATGTCTTTGCCATGGCGGAGACGCAGGGGGTGATCTCCGCCTACATCCTGGAGATTTGAAGTGGAACCATGGTTTCGGCGGCCTCCTCCCTGCAGGCGCTCTGGAGATCTGCGCTGCCGTGCAGCGTCGAGAGATACCTTCCGCACGCCTCGGCGGCGAAGACACCGGCGGAGTAAGCGCCGTGGACGGAGCCCGAGTGGTCCACGCTCGCCGCCTCGCCGGCGAAGAAGAGGTTCTCCACCGGCGCCCTGTACCTCTCGTACAGGTCCTCCGGCTTCCCCACCAGGTCACAGGAGTAGCAACCGAGCGAGTCCGGGTCGCTGCCCCAGCGCGAGACCAGGTACTGGACCTGCGCGGGCAGCAGAAAGGGTGAGTCAGCCGTGGGTTTCTGGCCATCGCCGGCTGGTGGAGAGAGCGCGCTGGCTTACCGGATCGGCGGCGTCGGCGAACATCTTCTTCAGCTGGAGCATCGCGAACTGGGCCGCTTCGTCGTCGGACAGCTTCTCCATGTCGCCGGCGAGGGTTCCGGCGGCCATGAAGACGAGGACCGGATGCCCGCTGGCCTTGTGGAGGTTGAGGAAGTAGCCGCAGGCGTGGGACGTTGGGGCGACGACGCCGAGGAACTCGACGTTCGGCCAGAAGACGGCGTTGAAGCGGAGAGCTATCTTGTTCTCGTTCCCGACTCCGATGTCCGAGATGGCCGAGCGCTTCCACTCCGGCAACTCAGGTTCGAACCTGATCGAGTTGACTTTCAGGACCCCCACCGGAACGGTGACTATGACGGCGTCGGCCACGAAGATCTCCCCGCCTTCAACAGTGAGCAGGACTTGGTTACAGCGCCGGACAATACGTTTGACCCTGCAGATCGAGACGCCTCTCGTTGAAATCGCGGAAAATGGCTGAAACCATTTGAATGAAAATGGCGTAGTTCTCGCCTCCCTCACAAGACCCACATCGGCAGAAATAAGAGAAAGAGCCATGGAACGCGCTGCACAACTCTCAGACGGAGAGATCTTGGAAATGAAGTTGGGAGGTTGAGCATACCTGCAGTTCAGACGTATGTCGAGGTCCTCTGAGAGTGCTTGAATCAGCGGGTAGTATCCTTGGACCATGAGTCCGTGACCGCCGGAGAGGACGTGCTCCTGGAGTGCAAAAGATCGGGCGTCAGGCTATGATACCGAACGATAAGGGAAGCTCCCATGTTTCGTGTTATTTTCCCCGGAATGTATGGTCCCCAGAACGAAGCCCTCTTCGTCAGTTCTTGCGCGGCTGCCACGAAATATGTACGATACACTACGCATGATTCTTAGGGATGGACGCGTTGGTAAAAGAACTTCGGTTGTGTGATTCCTTGCCTGGTCCCAGTTTTTCAGAGAAATCGCGTCCGCATCTGCTGCAAACCATGCTTCCATTCTGCATATGTACCACTGCAATACTTCATGTGCCAATCCTTCTTGTCTGTAAACATAAACGATGTCAGCTATAACATATAATCTTCATTCGGAACTCAGAATAATAGCAAGGGGAGCGTATTCATATATTCCTGCACCTTAAGTTTGGATGCCTCTCCAAGACAATTGAAATGGCTTGGTGAATAGACATGTCTTCACTATGTTCGTTTCTAACGTTCTCCGTCTGATCCATTCAAAGAAAATCAACAAAATAACACTGAAATAAATTGGAATAACTCCGCTGTTCGAGGAAACTTTTACGTACTTCTTTCAGAATCCTTTTGAACGTTTCACCCACTTCGGCCACTAACTGTTGAGGAACTTGTACTCCGTCCATATCAAAGAGTGCATAACTGCAGAAATTTTTTTGATGGAAAAATTTTTATAAGGGAAAAAATTGAAAGAACACACAAACACGGGAGCAGACTAATACAAAAAGCAATAAGTGAATGGTATTGAATTTTCAATTCTATATGTCGCAAAAGTAAATTTATCGGTTGCAAAGTGGCATGTGTAAAGTCAACTGCCATCTTGCGAATTCGATGCACCCGGAAGATGATCTGTGGGGATAGGCTCATCAAATGAATGTAGGGTTTGTGATTGATATTCACTGGGTTTTACCATATGTTGTATTAACATAACCAGGAGATACCGATTTCTGATGTAGGCGTTAATTGAAGGTTAGAGAGTTCCAGGCAGGGGTGAATTGGTGACAGAAGAAAAAGTTTGTCCACCATAAAACAGAACTCCAGTCATTCCTTTGGCTGGACTTCAAGGCTTGCAGTTATAATGGTCATACAACGAAAAATATGAGATATTCAGAAATGGATGAGCAACCGAACTGTTAAAGAACAATATGAGATAAAAGCGGAGCTAAAACTGGGATATAAATCTTGGCTAGGACAGAAAATACCTCTCCAAATCATGGTCGTACAGCACAGAGTCGTCACCGCTGGTACGGTATAATCTGAGGCCCAGATAACGAATCAGTGGAGCCAAGGAGTTTTCATTGCAAACGCCGTGAAGCCTGCAGCGACGTGAGAAGAGATAAAAGCTGTTAGGCCCGCCGAAAAACGAAAAAGGAAAGTCATGATATGAACATAAACAGTTAAGTAGAAATGAAAATGAACTTTCCATGATGCTCCCATGTCAACAGGACACCCAAAACTATAGTCAGTATGCACGCGACCGCCAAGCCGATTCCGTGATTCCAACAGTGTCACCTTAGATGAAAGAATCATAAAACAAATATTTACCACTTCTATGAAATAAAAATAAAATGATAGAGGTCAAAGATACTGGAATAATACAGCACATCTATTTTCTGAATGAACGTTACTAATTTTGCACCAACTTAAGGTTGGCCATTCACCTTAAAAGAAGAATTTTGTAGAGCACGAGCAGCTGCAATTCCTGAAATCCCTCCTCCTATCACGATGACGGAAGGGGGAGTTTTCTTCCTGTCTATGTGGGAAATAAAAGTTCCTAGACAACGAAAAAATCAACATTGCACTCTAAGATCAGCGAAGCTGACAGAAGAACAAAAAAACCCAATACAAACATAATTTATATCGAAAATATTGTGGAATAAATAACTTCTGATTTCTTCGATCATCGTCTATGTCTACACAATAAACATAACATTTAGGATGTTTCAACACTTGTACCATTACCTGCTCCATAATTCCCTCATTTAGTCCCAATTGAGTATGTACTTCGAGGAGAATCCTCCCAATATTTATAATTACAGAAACATGAACCGTACACATATACCGACCCTTAATAATTCATCCAGATAATTTACATTGCACACAAAAACAAAACAGAGACGTCCGTCTTCTCATACTGCATTTTCAATCGACACAGTTGCTCATCAAATAAACGATCCACACGCTTTTCACATTATTCAAACAATAAGGGACTTGAAAGGTATCAATCCAACTATAAGTGGTACGCCAGAATGTCGTTTACTGACAGCTGCTTGCATAATTTGATCCATGAAATCTATTACACCGTCTATCCTCCGGAAGGTTCCCCCATCCTTATAACCCAGGGGACAAGAAGCATACACACAGTATAAATAGCACGCTTAAGCATCATTTATTTCTTAAGATACCTTATATGATAAAAACAAAATACAGACAGGGACCGCTGGTTTTCCCAATAAAATTCTCAATTTGCACAATTATAAGTCATGTATCTGATTGGTGCTTCAAAATTTCCTAAAGTAAGAAATCGGAGAGATATCAGACGAGCTATCTAATTAGACACAAAAGACTACATCAAAAAAGCTTTCCGGCAGTGCTGCAAAATGGGGGCACAGATATGACTAACTGTTGGAGGTGCATTCAGCAACGTGGGGAATTAAAGAAAAAGGTAGAACATCTCAGAAAGGTCCAATGAGCTATGATGTCTCGCAAATGCATCAATGCTGGATTCTCATCAGAAATAACATCAAGACGAATGATATTTAATTTAATCAGTTGGAAATAAATCACGCTCAGACGACATTGTCGGATTATCCCATTATAAAATATGTAACATAAAACCAATAAAACACCCATGCACTACAGGCTACGGCAATTAGAAAATAATAAGTAACAATGTGATTTCATATATTATGTGCGGTATCATTACCATCGATGTCCAAATTGTCGTATGCGAAGTGGTTTTTCGGCTCCATTGCAGCAAATTGTGACAATCGTCAAATCCCGAAAATGCAACGCCAGGGGAAGCAGCAACAGGAGAGGCGGGCTTAATATTCCAGTGCGTTTTTAGAGAGGAGGCGACTGGTACGTATAGGAATCAGGGAGGAACGGTAGAATAACATGAAGATCATGAGTCCGTCGATGGAGCGGCTCAAGTCCGAGATACAACGCAGCTTATCGAACCAGCTCATATCAGAGGATTCAAAACGGCAACAACGATGGGGGTTGAAAACGGAGGACGGGTCAACGAGATCGAAGACCGGGGAAGGGTGGGGAGGGCGACGGACCAGGGGAATTGCGACGCTTCGATGGCACAGTTTGCGCCTTCCTCCGTCCGTTTATATAGCCGAGGTTCCGGCGCAAAGAGGAGGAGAGAGAGAGGGAGAGGGAGAGAGAGAGATAGAGAGAGAGAGAGGGAGCCACACGTCTTTTCACATGACGTAACTACCCCCGGGTTTCTCGCGTGGAAATCAATATCTCGGGGGTTACTTCCGGTACGCGCGGGATATTTTCCCTCGTTCACGAAATTCCGCCCAGCTCCGTCCTGTCGTCAACGAAAGTCAATGGGCATTCTGGTCATTTGACCTCCGAATTGGGCATCGCGCCGCCTCGTGGGGTAGGTGGAAAGGCACGATCGAGTTGGCGATGACAAAGGACGAGCCATTAAGCGGGGCATAAAAATGGGGAAAAAGAAACACCGGCCAACCGGGGATCCACAGGACGCGCGGGGCCCACGTCTGATGAATGTGGGCCCTACCAATTCGAAAGCCCGGATAACTCCCAGCGCGACGGCGTGAGCTGGGCGCCATGTGGTGGTTTGCCGCCCCGCGGCGCGCTGTGGTGCGCTACGCGCGGCTTTTATTTACATTTATTAGGCGCTTGCCGCTGGGGAACGGCGGATCTTCCTGGCGGCGCTTGGAATAAACCAGAGCTCAGAAAAATGTCCTCCTCTGTCGACTTGCAGAAACGTTCCTGCCGCCTGGTGAGTTCTGTGCCGGAGACGGTAATTACACAGAGCAAGAACAGCAGCAACCCGAGAGAAAGAAGAAGAAGAAAAAATCCGTCGGCGTCGCCCCCCACTGCGAAGGCTGGATCTCGAAGGAGCCCTGTCGCCAGAGGCCACACAGATAGATGAACAGGGTCTTCAGACGGCTCGGTAGTCCAGGAACAGGGCCAGCTTCTGCGTGAGAAGCTCCCTGGTGCCGTAGAGGGGCTTGCCCTCGGAAATCCAGTTCTTCTCCAGAGCCGAGGCTTTCGCGTTTGCAGCCATATCGTCCTCGAATGCGGAGACTATCTGGTATATTGCCGTCCTTAGGACGTCCGCCATGGCAAAGGCCCTGGCATATACGGCCCCGCTTCTCCTTTTGCTGGAAACAGCGGCCGGCACGTCCCTGGAGCCAGTCTGTGCTGTAGCCCATTTGATGCTCGCCGGCCCGACGAGATGAGAAGATGGAGGGCTAGGCTTCTTTCCCATGGAGAACTCTACGGCCAGCAGGCAAGACAACAGAGCCGACACTGCTGCAGAGTTGCAGCCAGTCAGTTGGGCGACTCCAAATCTATCTTCTCTGTGAGATCGCGCGGTAAGCGCGGCAATAGTCCTCGTGCACCACGAGAACAGCTGCATGGGGGGCCATTGGAAATCAAGCTGTTATTAAAATTATGATACTCGGGAACAATATAAGATTGAAATGATTGATTTCATGTTGCTCTAATTGTTTGCAAAAGGTGCTACATTTCCAGATGGTTATGGAGGCCATAGAGCCCTCGAGCATCCAAATCTATCTCTCATGTCTCTACATGAGAGACATGTAGATGTTAATGCAGCATAGAAGAACTGAAAAACAGTTTACTTATTTCACTGGAAGACTGTCAAAGGTAAGACACGAAACAGTGCTGAAAGGGGTGGGCTAGGTAAAGACAATGAATCTAAAGCACAAAATCGTCCAAAGAAAACTTGTTTGCCTGGAATACCAACGTACTGTTGATGACTAACTAGCAATCAAAACTCCACCTTTGTCAACAACCATCTGGTATAACTCGTCAAATTGGGAACACATCCAACAACTTCAAAGCCTATAGAAAAATAACATCAGGAGCTAACAAGCGAAGTAACATTGGCATCACAATTCAGTCACAACCGGATATAGACAAGGAAAACAACATGATTACATGATGCCTACCCTTGGAAGCTATGCTTTTGGTGAGGGCTAAAATATCCTTCTGTATTTTTCAAAGTAAACCAAATGAAGTTTATATTCAAAAGAAAAATACAAGCAAGCTCGAAGGAGCATCACAGATAGCCTAGTCAGCCCATTGAGCATGAACTACATCTCATTTGACTTCGACCTTCAAACAGACGTGTATCCCATGATGTAATCATTCATGTCCTGCTGACAGAGTTCAGAGAATGCCCAAGCTTCATACACCTACGATTGGGCATTTCCATATTTGGTACCTGACTCGTCATAAACAGACCGAAAAATTGAGATGCTGACCCTACATGAAGTAGCACTAAACCTCAAACAAGAGTACCCACGAGCAAGAGCTAAACTGATCAGAAGACTAATTTCTGAGACATGAACTGAAGAATAGGCATCTCTATCCAAATCAAGCATTAACACATTATTCAACGAGTTGGGTCTGAAGAGAACAGAATTTTAAATGACAATCATACGCTTACATATAATCAAACAGAAACAATGCTCAATTATCTTCTGTCAAGAGCCATAGCTTTGCAAATATGACGATGCCATTTTTAATGACTCCATATCCCAACAAAACTTTGCTAAAACAAAGTCAAACCTAACTTTTTCAACAGAAGATATACAGCACATCCCCCCTTGTACTCTATCTCATTTCAATTACTTTGTACCTCACCAAGATTCACTTACCTGTAGATGTGCAGCTAAGACAGGGACAACTCAACCGATTTGATTAATGTGATCCTTGCAAGAGTAGATTTATGTCAACAATTTCTTAGACCATAATTAGTATTTCCACTAATATACCCAGAGGAGCTAGAATAAAAGAAACTTTCCCTTAGGTCATCATGATTAAATACAAATTGGAAAAGCTTGTCTCAGCCGTATCCTTAGAACATGGGAATACAATTCTGTACGACGTTTATAGATAAACGCTGCTCGAGCTACGTTATCGAAGGAGATATGCAACAACCTAGAGAAGCGCAAAATGTCCAGGAATGAAAAATGCACAAAAGAAAAAGGGTAACCACAACAAGTCAAGAGCAAGATGGTACCTGAAGTTTGTCGAATGCTTCATCCAATCCCTGGTCTCTAGGAGAATCTGATGGTCCACGTAATTGTAAAGAAAATATTGATTTTTCCGAATGTAAACCTTCAAAGGATTCAGCAAGTCCCAATGTGAACTGCTCCAAAGGCCTCAAACATAAAGATATTACTTTTCTATAAGTTTCCCCAGATTCTTCAAATAAGGCAGCTCGACGCCATAGCTCAAAGTCATTCTCTGAAACTAAACAGAGATCAAGGTATGCAAGATACTGAAAGAGTGATCCAGGGCTACTCTGTTCCAGTGCTTCCAGGAGAGCTTCACTTGGATTTGATTCTGCAGCCGCTGATCCCGGAGCAGGTGCAAAAAGACACCTTCTTGTGTGGAGTACCTGTGATTGTAACATGTATTTTCAAAGAGAAGAAAGGAAGAGATAAAGAATGTACTTTATTCCCACAAAAAAATGAAACGCTGACTAATGCTCAGTTAGAATAGTTGAGCCCTCAGTTACCAAATAGAGGCATGCAACTACAGACATAGTCCCTTTCAGAAGATGTTGCAATTTCACCACTAGCAGTCACAGCGGGGAAGAACACTCATTTACTTTGCAGGTGACTAAAATGTCTCTGAATCATTGACAAATTGACAATTGCCCACACATGATAAGTCTTAAGCTAAACCTAAAAGCCAAGGTATATCCTCTTCTCCATAGTTTATTCTTTTAAATATGAAAAACAAACTAAAGATTACCGACGCGTCCTCGTATGTTAAATCATACGGAATTAAAGTCCAAAGAGCCTACCTCAAGCAAATGGCGACTGATCTCCCAACAGAAAGAAACAGTTGAAATGCCCAATAAAAGCCGTATCTGCTGAATGACAAGCTGTCCAACTGTATTTCCGCCCTTAAAGTGGTCTAACCAGAATAATGACAACAATGTAGAACAAATAAGAGCCGAGGCAGATAGTTTCAGCGCTTGCTTGAGGGCTGAAAATAGGCCGATCTTGAAACTGAAAAATAGGGGACGCTGAAAGTAAAGACAATTAATGATGATTAACTTCCAAGAAAAAATTAAACAGCAAATAAAATATCATTGTTTGACACAAAGAACTCCAAGAATGCAGTAAGATAAAGCCTAGACATGATGCCTCAAGAAAAAGCAGCAAGACCAAATTCACTATTTCCGTTCCCCTCATACATTCTGAAACATTGGCAAATGTAGGCTCTTCAGTTAAACACTTTTCTTCTAAGTCAATTATCTAACTGGGACATTGCTTATCCACATTAATACAAATTATGTCCGTACGAAGGCAGGCACATGGCAAGCATAAAATCAGTCATGCGGGATTTTGTACCTAAAGTACCATAGAAAAGTATTAGAAAAAAAGAGCAAATGATGTTGTCAAACGGAAGCAAGCTTGTACAATTGAGAAATATGGCTGATAAGAATTACGATTCATTCTATATAGAATCTGGGAACATCAAAGTAAATTGCTCAATAATGTTATAGACCCATAACTTCCATTCTGCTTATAAAGAATTCACAATTCTCCTGGAACCACGTTCATATTCCCTTCCGCCAGTTTATGATAGGCAGCACAAATTCGAGACTGACCTGGACGATTGGAAACTGTAAGGCCCATCGCTTCATGTAGACATAATAAGAACCATACACCAGTCCGAAAATCAATCCTCTCAATCCAACATAAACCAGTGCTGAACAGTACAAACCCTCCAAATCGCCGCACACCGCAACCACCGACAACAACCCTGAAGCAGTACAGATTGCGACGAGCGCCAGAGATCTCATCGTCCTCCCAACCCGACGCCGAAATTCAACGTGAAATGATGGCCCCTGGAATCCGCCCACCAGGGACTTTATAAATGACCTAAAAAGGCCGCCCCCGAGTTCGGTGAGGGAGGCGGAGGGTTCTGGGTACGGCGAGGAAGTAAGAAAGAGGGAGAAGGAGAAGAGGAGAAGAGAGAGATGGAAGATAAGGAAGGGGAGAAGGGAGGCGAAAAAAGAGGTCGAAGAGGGCCCTATGAAAGGAGAGACGAGGAGATAAACGGACGTGGCAGTGATGTACTGCCATATCAGGAACCCTAACCAGCGATTCTTCACTACATCAGGAACAGAGGAAAAAGAGGGACGCATACTCCCACGACGACGATCGATTGGAAGAAGTGGGGGGGGCGGGGCGGGCGGCGGAAGCGAAGGGAATAACCCGAGAGCTCTGAAAGGGGTTTTGTGAGGGGAAGAAGAAGAGGGAGGGAGGCGGGAATTTCCACTGAACACAGACGCCCTCCCTCTATCTGGAATAGTTACAAAAATCATTCCTTGTTTTAGCCCTTTTAACCCTCAAACATTTGGATATTACACACACACCCTCAGTAGCAGCCCAAAAATCAGCGCTCCGTATAGGTTCGACACCCATTCCTTATAACTTGAAGGGGTTTATTGAACTTTGGCTTTCTTCATCCTTCCTTCTTCCTCTCTCCTCCGCAGCCCTGTCATTACAACGTCTCAGTCGCACCTGGTAAGGCCCCGTTTGCCGCCCCCTTTGATATTTTTACAGCGCGGCAGCTCACGAGAGAGAGAGAGAGAGAGAGAGAGAGACGGTGAAGAGCCTGCAAAACCCCGCCGGGTAGATCGTCTCAGAACCCACCAACGAAAACCGGGCAGAGGAGACTATCTCGCCAATCAAAGAACGATTCTGGCCCTGTATGGGCAAGCACAGAGCATGAAAACGGAGAAGGATCTTGTCACAGGTGTCTGTAAGAACAGAAAATGAAGTATGATTGAAAAAACCAGGCTCCTGGCTTCATAATCCCCGGCACCTTCGTTCATCTTTGATCGGAACTGAAGATTTGATCAGTAAACGTTTGAAGATTTCTATATGATCGGAGCTCTCCCAATTGACGGCTTATTGCTAACATGAACTACAAAACTTTAGCGGGGATGTCGACACAGACAGCACCGGAGAAGAGACGACGGGGAGGATGAAGAAGAGAAGCGCACATCTCCATCAAAAGAATTATGAGCGCGTGGGAGGAGGGGAGAGGAGGAGCAGGGCTCGTCAGACCCGGGCATCGCCGGTGCCGAAGAGCTTCATCCGGGAGAGAGGCGTCTGAAGGAATCCCTCCACATCGAACTTCCTGGGAGACAGCATCTTGTACTTGGCGAACTTCTCCCTGGCCTCCTCGTTGCGATCCAGCAAGGAGTATATCACCCCCTGGCAGAAGTAGGGGCGGTAGTCCCGGGGGTCCTCTCTCGCCAGCTCCTCGTAGCTGGAGAGCGCCTCCTCCACCTTCTTCTGCAGGTACTGCAACTGGGCCATGATCAGCCGTACCTCCCTCGCTTCCTTCTCCTTCTTTCCTTCCCTCGCCGTCTGCAGCGCGCTCTCCAGCCGCGCCATCGCCGCCTCCCCCTCGCCGCTCCGGTCCATCAGCACGACGTTCTCGAACAGGGCTTCGAAGGATAGCGGGTCCGCCGCTAAGATCTCTTCCAGCAGCCGCCGTGCTCCGGCGGTCTCCCCCATCTCGCTGTAGACCCTCGCCGCCAAGAATCTCCACTCTGTTTCTGACGGCCGAGCTGCTATCAGCCGATCGAGGATGCGCAGGGCCTCGGGGAACTCACCGTTGTCCAGCTTCTCGTAGAGCAGCGTCCTCAGGGTCTCCACAGCCTCGGCGTTGGACTCGAGAAACTGGGAGAGAGCGGATGGGGCATGGTCGCCATCTCCTTCCTCACTTGTCCCCTCAGTCATCGGGGGAGAAGAAGGGGCCTCAGCCCTAGCTGGCGACGCGGCCAATTTCCCGGCGTACAACGCCGCCGTCGCCGCCGCCGCGGTGAGAACCAGAGCACCGGCGGCCGACCTGATCCGCCGCACCAGACGGTCCCCGTCGGAGTTGGCGTGGCCGCTTGCGGTGGCGGAAACGATCACGCCGCCCGAAACCCTCTCTCTGGGCCTGCGAAATTCAGAGGGACGGGCATCTCCGGGAAGCAGGGTGGTGGGCTTCGAAAAGCGGAGAGCTCCCAGAGACATTCCAGTGTTTGGTGGGAGGGTGATCGGGGAGGAACGGACCCTCTGGACGGGGAGATGGGCACCCGTCGACAGTTGCATCCTGCCGGCGGAGGAAGCAGTCTGAGGTCCTACTAGGGTTTCTTTTCCCGAACTAGAGAGAGAGAGAGAGAGAGAGAGAGAGAGTTTACAGTGGCCCATCTACGTGGAGCGGGCCGGCCCGCTCAATTCCGAGGTATAGAATCTTAACCAGAGTGAGTAGCAGCTCCGGAGTTGGGGCTGGGAGGAAGAAATGGCGCTCATCCTCTCCCCGCCATTATCCTCTGCTGGTTCGATCCCTGCCCGTTGCAGGCTCTCCAGGAAGGCAGCATCGTCCCCTCCCGCTTCCCACCTCGCCAGTTCGAGGTCCTCAGGGAGCTTCTCTTCACCCCTGTTCTCAGGAGAGATTTCTCCCTGCCGATGGACGATAAACCCGCGGGTTTTCGGTCCTCCACAGCGGCCGTCGTGGAATTGGGGCGGAGCCCGCAATTCTTCCTCACCTTCGGTTGCAGGCGCCGCCAGTGCCAGCTACTTCAGCGCTGCGGACGATCTGGAACTGGATTTTGAGGAAGACGAAGGGTCGCCCTGGGAAGGGGCGGTGGTGTACAGGAGGGACCCCTCGGTGACTCATCTGGAGTACTGCACAACCCTGGAGAGGCTCGGCCTGGGGAAGCTCTCCAGCGAGCTCTCCGTGTCCAGAGCCTCCGCCATGGGCATCCGGATCACCTCCTCAGGCAGGGGCGGAGCGTTTGGGGACACCTCGTTGTCGGGGACGCCCGTCCTCATCTCCATCGACGTCACCAGGAGGAAGCGGAAGCTCAAGCTCGACGGGATTCTGCGGACCGTCATCATCCTCGGCTGTAACAGGTCAGGAGAAATAGGACAGCAGATTTTTGCTTGAATTATCCACAGAAGAGCTTCACCTCCGATTGTGAGGTTCCGCTCCGTTTGTTGATCCTTTGGGAGTTGCAGGTGCGGCGGACCGGCTGCCGAGAATGTATTCTCCAACTTCGCCCTCCTGCTCACGGAAGATCCCATCGCGGAACCGGAGGAGCTCGACCTGGGGACGATCTACGGGACAGAGAAGTCCAGGGTCTTCTCCATGGGCGGCGAAGACGAAGACGAAGACGAGGAATCGATAGACTTGGACGATCGGCTCTACTTCCCCTCCGACGAGAAGGCGATCGACATCTCCAAGAACATCCGAGACATCGTGCACCTCGAGATCACGATCAACGCGGTGTGCGATCCGAGCTGCAAGGGCTTGTGCCTCAAGTGCGGGACGAATCTGAACAAGAGCACTTGCAGATGTGATGCGGCGGACGCGGAGCAACTCAAGGAATTCGGTCCTCTGGGATCCCTGAAGCAACAGATGCAGGGGAGGTGACGAGCAAGGTCCCAACGTGGAGGGCGAGCTTGCTCGCCGGATTCCTCCGGCGTCGCTCGGAAACACGACGGATCTCGGGGGCATAGTTTTTCCAATCACGCCAGGTTTCCGTCTCAGTCGATCCATACATTCTATGCTAGAAGCAATAATTTACTCATTTTGGATGCGGAAAATCAAATATGATGTGAGATCTGGTCGCAATTTTTCTCAAGCATGAAGCTCAAAATTTCTCTATGCCGTGAGATTGATTAATCTCTGTCAATCATCCAACCATACGGCTTCTCTCTCTCTCTCTCTCTCTCTCTCTCTCTCACACACACACACACACACAGTCTCTCTCTTCGTCTGTTTATACTTGTATGATTCTCCATAGCTCTGTCTCTTCAAGCACTGCGCTCGGCCTCCTGGTGATTTCCTGAGAAAATCATTCATTCCAAGGCCTCCAGGAGATCACGGACGTTGCGGCGGCGGCCGCACGGCGAGCGGTTCCGATGGCGGCCATCGGCCGTTGCCAAGGATCGTCCGCCGCCGCTCGGCGACCCTGCGGCCGTAGTAGGCGTGATGCGGATCATCGGCGGACAGGAAGCCCCACCGCTCCTGGTTCCTCGTGAGCCTGAGCAACTTGAGGAGGATCTCCTCGACCTGGAAGTCCTCCTCCTCCGCCACGAACCTGGCCACCTTGTCGATGTGCTCCCGCTTGCTCACCGGCGGCAGGACCTGCGACGGCGAGCTCTCGTGCGGCAGCGGCGGCCTCTCGTGTCTGTAGCAGCGCCTGGTCCTCCGCTCCGCCGCGCTGCCGCCGCCGACACCGCCTTGTCTCTCCTCCTCCATCACCTCCGCAGCGCCTGCGCGCTCCGTCATCTTCCTCCCGCTTCCGCCCTCCCCTTCCCGATCCCTAGTCGTGAGGACCCCCTCTGTCAAGCAACCCCGCCTATATAGCCCCTCCCAAAGGGACGAGAAGAACGCGCCGATCCTCTCCTTTAGAGTCGGAAGCGGATCTCTGGGGGAATCGCAGCAGGCCCGCTGCGTGTCGCCCGCTTCCTCACCGCCTCTGCGTCAACCAAAACCCCAAATCGCCCGCCAAAACCTATTGAGACCCCTCAATCCCTCCTGCGTTCATTCACCGTCCCGATCCTCGGAGGATGCAATGGCGGACGATCCCCAATTTCGACTGGCTGGTAATCCAGCTTCTCCCTGATACTGCGGGTGAAGCCACAGATGGAGGTGATCGACCACAGAACCCTAACAGGTATCAAGAATTATTACACAATGAGGGGTCTCTATTCTCCTACCAGCTTCTTCCACCTTGTCCAGTCGCTAGGGATCGAGGAAGAGGCTGGCCATCGCCAAACCCTGGAATCTATGGGCGCTGTAACCAGAGCAGGGCACTCGCAGGGTTACCGAGTCCTCTCAGGAGAACATGATGCCGATCTTCCGAGCAAAGTCGTCGCCGTCTTCGTCATCAGCCTCGTCATCATCGTCGTCGTCTTCAGACTTGTAGTCGGCGGCTCCGGCTGCGTCGTATCCGAACTCTCCTTCCCTCTGCTCGTAGTTCTGCTCTGCGTCTTCCATGTCGTCTTCCAGGACACCGTCTTCTGCTTCAGGCATCTCCTCTCTGGGTGATGACTGGTCGGGTTGCGGCACCTCTTCGCTGCCCTCATACTCGAACTCCCCGTCCCTCCGGTCATAATCTTCGATCTCTGGATCTATCTCGCCGTCCTCTATCATCCCATCTTCTCTATCAGGCGCCTCCATCTTCGGTGAAGATCGACCTTCCTGTGGCAGCTCTCCTCCCTCTGTTACGATCGGGTTCTCTCTCGCTTCCTCTGGTGTCGGTACAGGCGCCTCAGCCATTTTCCTCGCCACGGGACGACCGGGGGGGTCTTCTCTGACCTTGAAGTTGATCTCATCTCCATGGCTGGAAGCAGCATCACTCCCCCTCGCTGCTTCCCGCTTTCTCTTCAGAATCTCACTCAGCGGCTTTGGCCCCTCAAACGAGGGAGAACCTTCTGGTTCGCTGAGGGCCAAGGCCCTGTTTAATCTTCGCGCTCCTCTGCTCCTGGGCGACTGCAGTGCCGTCGGCCCTGCTCGATCCGTCGGAGAACTTGGCGCCTCTGAGCTCCGTCAGGCTTCGAGGACCGGAGAAGTTCAGCGAATCCGCGCCATCTCTTCTCCTCGGCAGCCCCTCCAGGGCCATCTTCTTCGCAGCGGAGTCCTCCTGATTCCTCTGCGTTATCCTCTCCGACCGCCGTCCCGGGGACGACGATCTACCCCAGCTCCTTCCTCTGTCTCCATCTCTCTCAGAATCCACACTGCGAGGTTTCTCCGGGGAGGGTCTTCCAGGAAGGGATATTCTACCTCGTAGACGGCTGCTCATGGAGCTTCCACGGGGAAAATCTTGGTCGTTCCCACCGGACGACCTGCGACTCCGGTGCCTCTCCTCGCCATCCTCCTGACGAGCATCACCGTGGCGATCGGTGCTGATGGATGACCGCAACCCCTGGCCCCTCCTCTTCTTCAGAAGCCGGTGGCGCAGATCCGACCCATCGATCTCACCCGAGCAGCCCTCCCTCTGCAGCCCCCTCTCATCGGCTCTATTGCTTCTCTCTCCTTCAGACCTTGGCTTCGAATTGCGACCAGAGGATGGGGGGTAGTCCAGGTCCTCCTCTCCGACGGCTTCCTTTCCCTCGTGACCTGAAGCGCCGCCACCGCCGCCGCCGCCGCCGCCGCCGTCGACCAGAACATCAAACCCTGGAGAGGACTCCCTGAATGGTTCGTCGGCCTCCCTGCTCTTCTGCACAGACCCATTCAAAGGCCTCGGCTGATGACCTAGCGCCTTCGCCGGGGCGTTCGGAGGTCTCCAAGCTCCATTACCGTGTGGAAATCTCTGAAGCAGCCCACTTCCTGATGAGGCTTCTGCCTTGAGATCAGCCTTTCCCGGGGCTCGGGGGGTTCCACCGCCTTCTCGGCGCCCGCTCTGGGTCTGCCCTGCACGGGCTTCGACGCGTTCGGTGGTTCCACGGCAGGCGAAGAAGCAACGACCTTACCTGTTGGCTGCGGCGGATTAGGGTTGTTGATGGGCTGCAGGCCATGGAAGAAAGGGCACCTGTCGCCCTTCAAGCAGCTCCCTTTCTGGAAGTAATAGCAAGGCGTCTTCTGCTTGCTTGAGGTACTAACGGCGACAGGATGAGCTGCAGGGACTTGCTCTGGCATGGGAGTTTGACTTGGAGTAGATCCCGAGGGAGTTGACATGGGGGTCCCGAGCAGGCTTTCCAGCGGCTGCGAACAGGAGACGACGCTGACTTTTAACTTTAAAAAATGGAATACAAATGCCTGCCATGCATGCATGCACGCATTCATTAATTCAAGGTTACAGGTGGAAGTAAGAAGACTCACTGGATGTCTGAACGCGCACTTTGGATTCAAGCAGTGGCCATTTAACCAATACCAGCAGTCCCGAGGGTTGACTCTGGCACCTTCACTGTGACGAAACTCACATTCATTTCCCTGAAAAGTAAAGTATATAACATTAGGCACCTCCCCAAAAACCCAAGATAAATAAGCACGATTGACAAAATATACGCTGAATTGACGGCCTGGGCTCCTCTGAAATGGGGCAAAAGAGGCATCTTGGTGGTCGTCACATTGCCCATCACAGACAATATTCATAGGGGTTGATAAAGTTCTACTTAGAATACTTGGTCATTGATTCATCGGAGTTTGCTCACCAGAGCCAGTGGTTCAGGCTATCTAATCAATACCGGAGTTACAACTACAGAAGGCAAAGAGTACTGAGACCAAATCACTGCGGGGGAAACAATAACTGCGCCGGCTGATAAAGTAAGGGGGGACGTGGAAGGATCCCCAGCTGGCATCTGAGCTGGTGATCCGATTACTACAAGAAGGATGATGAAGAAAAGTCAGACGATGATCCCATTACTAGGAAGAGGGTGCTGCCGGTAGCACTGCGTTGGGTGGTCAACCCCAACATCAGTAGGAAGAACGCAGACATCATGTCAGCTTCCCCCACTCAGATCAGGCTAGATCGGCACTTGAAACCACCAAACAAAACTTAAGCTCTTTCCGGAAATCGAACATATATCAATAATATGTATGAAGATTAGATGATGTCTATAACTTGGTAACGCGTTTGATGAGATCCGGTTACAATGCGCTAAGCTTGGATGGGTCATTTTCAGGTTGAGTCTAGATTAATCGTCACCCTTTCTCAATTACTTGCAGCTTTTCCAAGGATCTCTCTAAGATATGAGTATTTTTTTTCATCACGATACCCTAATCTCTAAAATCCAGATTAAGTTCATCTGGGGGAGAGAAAAAGACGTAGCTGCATTATCAGAAGAGTAAAATTATGAGGTAGACCTCTGGAAAAAGTCACCAATCCTCGAGGATCCATCTCATTCATTCGAATGGCGATGGCCACTCTCAGACAGATGAGAACTAAGCGTACAGTGCGAGTGAGAATCTATGGGAGTTCTAGAATGCTTAGTGATGTTATCAAATATTTAATGCATAAAATATGGTTTCAGTTCACGCAGCCTCTGTGAAAATACTCCGCGTGTGATCATATTTTTGAAAATCTTCTCCAGAGACGCTCACTCCTCTGATCTAAGCTCAAACCAAGAGACAGGAAAAATCTGAACCACCATACGAATCTACGATTCTCCCTGGCTGATGATTCGCGCCCCCTCCACCGGGGGGCAATTTTTACCCATATTCGTTCTCAATTCTAAATCCAATGCCTCATCAAATAGACGAGAACTGGTCTGAGCAGCTGATCCCAGATAATTGGAGTCCTCAGTTCAAGCCTATTCTCGAACCCTCCCCCAGTAGAACAAACTTAACAACGGAAAAAAAGGGGGCGATCCGATCAGATTGAGACGGATCGATAGTGGTGAGCAGACGCCAAACGTCGAAGATCTTCCAAGTAACATCGTCAGAGAGTGAGAGAGGCATATTTTCAAAGACCGGAAGATGAAACGGACGGCCAGAGCCTGGCGGGTGCAGAAAACGGGCGTAGGAGGGAGGGAAAGAGGAAGCACCTTTTTGCAGGTCAGAGGAGAAGCCAAGAAGTAGATGCAGTCGGTATTCTTCTTCACCGCCTCCTCGCTGGCCGTGCGGCTCGGGTCTTCCATGGCCATCTGCTCAATCCGCCGAAAGCCTCCCCTAAACCGAGACGACGGGGGGAGAAGGAGCGGATGCAGGGCAATTTCAACGTCGGGCGGATAAGATAGATCGAGGGTCTAGATCACCCGTAGCTTCCCAGAAGAGGGCGAGAGAGAGAGGGGCTTTTACTCTGACAGGGAACTACTAGTCCAAGAGTTTTCTCTCTCTACTTTTTGACAGAGATCATGGGAATTACAGCAAAACCTAGCTTAGACAGCGCGAGCAGAGAGAGAAAACCAAGCTTCGTCGTCCATGGCTCCCCCGCCCAGTGGCGTATCCCGTAATTATCTTCTGGCCCCCGGGGGGATGCGCAACCCAAATCGGGCATTTTTGTGAGAAGACGCATACTCTAGGCCGGCGAACTCCATGCTCTCTCATCTCTCTCTCTCTCTCTCTCTCTCTCTCTCTATCACATGTGGGTTTAATTTATCACAACTTCGTAAACAGAAACAGGAAATACCCGGATAAAAAGCGGCAAATTTTCGTAAAAAATCCCCACAAATTGATGGCCGGGGACCGATTTAATGCGAAATGCTACGAATCTGATGCTAAGTGGCGAAAAAGGTGCCATCTTGTGTAGGGTAGAGGCCGGGCAATCGTAAACGATTGATGAACTCGCCAGCTGCTTCTTTCCCAGTGGGGCGTCTCCCGCTATCCGGAGTTCACTAAAATATCTGATTAGTCATTGCTGAAAATATCAAACAGCGGGTCCGAGTCCCCAAGCCATAAGTCAACGCCGGTTGAGCGAACGTGCTTGAACAAGCCAAAACATGCATTGAACGTAGTCACAAACGGAAAGCTTAAGCTGCTTAGTCAAACTGCCGCAACCAAGTTGCCGTAGAGTAGGAGGAATGCGCTTGCCGACGATGTTCTTCCTGGTACGCAGGAGCCGGCCGACACTGAAAGAAATCAACCGATTTTAGTATCATTATAGGAACTTGTAGCAAGAGAAGAGGCAGCGATGCACAGATGCCAGCTTCCAATTAGCTTATGAGAGAGAAAAATTCCAACGAAATTAAATGAGTCCAGTTGAAAAAAACAGAGCTATGAAGATTTTTCATGACTGATGACCCTTCAAACATAGAAAGATATTGTAACATAAATGGCCGAGCAGATTATATTAATATGAGGAAATCGAAGATATGTGCAGCAATCTGACTACCCGAGAACTCTTCTACCTTCCTCAGGAAATAAAAATAATTAACTCGCATAATTATAGAAGAATTTCAACCCCCCAGCGTTGCATCATAAACGCAGAAATATATCATCTTTAGTAGTAGTAATAATAATAATGATGATGATGATGATGATGATGAAACAAAGCGTGCCTATCATCGCTCTGCAACTGTAGCTCTGCATACAAATCATACCGTTTCATGAAGATGCAGGTCTGGAGGAAGCAAGGGCTCGGACTACTTCCCCATCTTCTGAACATCCTCGGATGAAAGTATCTTGATGTACCAGACATTATTCACAAACGCACTGCATCGAGGTCAGAGTGTCAGGCAGGAGATCTGAGTCACAGAAACCGAGCGACTCGAAAGGGGACACGCTCAGAGGAGCCCGGGTTCCACTGAGATGAACTCAGGAACAAGGGGCCCGCATGCTCTGAACTATAATGAAAGGTTGCAGCATCGCAATGGTGGCTAGGACTCTCTAATGGCTATGACAGCAGATGGAAAATAACCACGCTTGGATTCGTATGCATGAACTAAATATAAAGGAGATTATAATGAATCGGTTCCTTACTCCCAGGGGTCGTCTCCAAGGAGAAGCACGTCATTCTCCCTGTCGACAAATACAAGCTGCCAGCCTGATCTTAGAGGGTCTTCCAACTGACCCTCGATACCAAACATCTGACCCAGTTCTTCCCTCAGCTCGCTGTAGTTCCTGAACTGGGTGATGTCCAGCAGTCTCCCAACCGATCCCGATTTGTAAACCTGCGAAAATGAGGGCAGCCACTTTAGTCAAATACCGATGGAACCGGATAACTGAGGGCCACGCTTGTCTCACCTTGATGAAGGTCCTTCTTGGAGGAGGATCAGCTTCTCCTGCGTTCTGGAGCACACTGGAAAACTCGTCCACGGCATACAAAGAATTCTGGAAGCATGATGCAGCACACGGCATATTGGAAGCTTCAGCAGAGGAATTGGCTACACTGGGCACCAAGTTGGAGAGGAGCGGGGAAGAATCTATATTAACACCAAAAAGGGTGTGATTCTGTGAGTCAACATTACAATTCTCTTGCTCCAAGGGCCCATCTTTCCCAGGAAATGGAGGAAGAGACTCTCCATTGCCAAAACCAGCGGTCTCAGGAGCCGCGAACTTCTGCTCCCAAGTCTGCTTGTCCACCTCGTTTAAGATTGGCTGAGCGAATTTGTCAAAGTTCACCTGATTGAAGCGTCCTTCATGGACCATGGAGCCCAACATAGACTGTACGCATGGTGGGAAATCTGTGCCCGACAGAGGAAAGACTGGTTTCTGGCCCAGGGAAGCGAACGGTGGATGAGACTGCTGAACTTGGTTGCCAGGAATCACGAATTCCTCGACATATGTCTGCTGCTGTTGGCTGTTCTGCCGAATTATCGATTGATGGAACTGGTCTGGAAGGGTCTGGTGGGGATGATCTGATAAGGTTGGCGGCAAGATACTGAGCGCATGTTGTGAGCGCATTTGCTGAGCGATCTGCTGCTGCAACGATGCGTTGGGCCTGCATGGCTCTTGGGAAGCCTGGAGAGGTTGCTGAAAGCGGAAAAGCTGTTGCTTCAGGGGTTCTGCACTTCCCACGTCCCGCAAGGCTGCAGCAGCCATTGCCTGGTATTGATCAGGGTCATTGCCCAGCAGCGCGGGTTCAAACCTCTGCTGAACATAGGGGCCCCTTCCGACTTGAAGAAAATTCTGGGGTTGAAGGCTGTGTTCTCCCAGATATCCTCTCGGCCACACGAACGTGTAGCCTTCGTCACCTCTGCTATCTGAAATCATGAGTGCATACATAAAGGAAAATGGGACTCCATCATCTGACCGGTGGCCATCGTAAATGTGAAGGCGATCACTGTGCGCGCATGGGTGGTTTACTTGTTTTCAAGTAGAACTTGATGAATTGCAGATAAACATGTTTTTATTAGACGTGGAATGATTCATGTCCAATGAGCTTCATAGCATGGCTTTATGAATGCAAACATATTGCTCAGCAAACAACATTATGCAAACTATGTAACCCTGAATGTCTGCAGAGATAATGTAAATCCTGGACACCACAGCATCTATCATGATTACAGATAGAAATTCAGTGAGGAGCCCTGCAGTTGATTCAAGGGACAACAGCCAACGCAATCTATATGAAACATGATAATGGGATAAAATAATAAACAGGTGACAAATAAAAATTCACAATATAGATATGTACCAGGAGCAGGGGGCATTCCCTGATGCCAGGGCCGTTTCAGCCTCAGAGGGAAGAGTGATGGGTACATAGGAAAGGTAGTCAATGGTTCAATCTCCCACAATGAAACTCTAGGCTGCTTCTCGCCAGCAGTTGATTCGTCCCAACCAACCTGAGATATTAATAAAGCCTGAGAGAATCATAGTCCGTGAAACAATAGAAATTATGCCAAATCAAAGCCCCTGTATTTTATGATCCAAGCACGCAAGTCAACAAAAGGCGCCGCAGTGGGGACACTTGAAACATATTTGAAAAAATTTCAGACAACTCGAAATAATAATAGACGATCATCAGTTTTTAGGGATAAATTTCGGATGAACTTTGCATGAAACATTATGTTTTAGGAGCAAAAACAGCACTATGTTTTAGGAATCTCTCTCTCAAACTGAAGATATTCTTTTTGACGCCAAAACATTCAACGAACCTCTATAAGCGTTATTATTTTTCAAACCAAGGAGGCACATTACGCAATTAAATTCAGAGTCCATCAGATTGACAACAGATGGATTTAGCAGTGCATTAAAAAAAATACACATTTAAAAAAAAGATTTTACAATGAGAAATACTATCTCAGATTTAAATACTCACAAAATCAAAACAATGATACATAGAAGTAGTCCTAGAGAGAAGTGAATGGGTCACACATGAGCACGTTTATGCCATTGTTTATGTACCAGAATTGAAATTCAGTAGAGAAGTCAAATACTCTTCTGGATCCACGAGTCAGAAGTTTACGAAATAAGATGATATCCTCACGCAGGTTTTCATCCCCATACCTTTACTGATCTCCAATGAGAATTGGGCCAGTGCACGGGATCGAAATCACCTATATCTGTTACAGTGCCCATATACCTGGTTCATATGCAGCATCAAAATAAGTATACGAGAAATACATATAATTGGACATCATAATTAACTTCCCCACACACAATAATATCTCATCCCTTGCACCTTGGACACGAAAAGGGCATTTATTCTACGTAACCCACTGACCTCAAAACTGGTAAAATCAAATTTCAAGGTTATGCTCACGAAAACTACAATGCCAGGGCAAGGGATACTAAAAGGATTATTTATTCCGGTTTTCAAATGTTAATGATCCTTGCAACAACCTAACGCTGCCCAATTTCCAAACAATCAGCAATTGACAAAATATGGCTGATTTCGGGTCATTCCATCCAAAATCAGCCAATTCCAGCTTCATACAGCAACAAAATTGGCTGGTCAGGACGATTTTTGGGATCATTGGAATACCTGCCAACCCCACCCCCAGTATATATATAAAAAAAAAACAAGGCACTGCCAGTGATGATCCAGATAATTGTCTGATTCTGAGTACTGAGTACACTAGCGTCTCTTGTAAAATTACTTCTAAACATCCAGGACAGGCAATAAAAATATTTCCGCAAAAAAGCACAAAACAATGGAAGAAATGGCTAATGAAGATCATGAATGCTACCTTACCTTCTAACACTACATTCCTCCGTTTCAAAAAGCATGCGAAAGCGCATACCAACTGATACACGAGTGTGAAACACAGACTTAGCATACTTCGACAGAGGTACCACAAACTCGGATGGACTTGCCCTGTCAAATGCAGTAAATAAAAAATATCCATAACTTGAAGAAAGATCCGTATCATCGTAGCAAAAGGAGTTCAAAAAATTCAACCTTGGGTTATAAAAGATGGTGAAACGGCTATTTGTCGCCGCAGCATGAGCCGCTGCTGCAAGAAGTCCTATGTGCATGCTGTCACTTGATAGAACAGATGAAGGTGTCATGGTCTGTGGCCTATTGGCACGTCTTATGCCTAGGAGTAACTGACCTTTTTCGTTCCTGAAGATAAGCGAAAAAGCCTTGTTCAATTCATAATTTATCCAGAAATAATCTTGACTCTAATGCACACCCGCACAAAGAAAAAAAGTACTTGCCAAAGAGAACTTGGGGCCAAACGTAATGAATGAACATCAAAAGGATTAGGGCAACAAACATAGAAACCCTAGAAAAGCCAACATAGGCATACCAGATAAAAAGCACAGAATCCCCAGCAACCAGTCTCTTGGCACTGACAAACACACTCCACCCTGTGGTGAGAAGATGCCTTTTGGGTTGACCTACAGGAAATTAATGTATTAGCATCTGCATACACGATATCAGATTTGGCACAAAGACCCTTTGAACAACTCAGCGCTGTAGGTTGAAAAATCATGCCCTAGTGGAGAGCCCTGAACTCTTTGTATGATGTGCTTTCCCAGTCCGCTATATGACAAATTGCCTATGAAATCACTTTGACATGGATATTAATCGATCACAGCATAGGCTTCCTAACCATCAATCACAACTAGATCACATAAACTATATCTTATGAGCATGGAGACTCTCTCAAAGCAAAAATAGTCAAATGTCTGAAGCCTTACTCCACCATAAACTTGAACCGAATCCAATCAGGTTTCTACCAACAATGTAATGTGATCATATCTATTTCTACCAACAATAACATAGCGCATCGGTTCCGGCCAGTAAGTCAGACAAAGCTCTGTAAGATTAGGACTTTAAATGACTAGGAGAATAAACCAGAAGACCAGAGTTAATTTCTCTGGAAGGCAAACTGTCTGAAAATTATTGGGCTAATTTGCCTTCGAAAACCAGAGATGGAAATCATAAGATGAAACAAATGACGCGTCTTCTCTGAGTTCATGCAAAGCATTATTTACCTCAAGCACTTCATACCAGACACTGAAGAGAATCCTAGTTCGGGTCGATTTTTTGATGAATAACTCATGAGCTTGCATGGTGACTACAAAAGAAATGATAAATTTAATGATCTGAGAAGCCAGCAGTCAACATACCACGAAAAATATGCCTAAATTTCCATTCAACGTCATGGAGATCTCTAGCAACGAGCTCCTGAGCTGGTGGGTGCTGACTGTAGTCCTAAATAAACATGCGAGCAACAATATCCAATGAAAGGTACGAAGAACGTCACATGGGATCATACGAGATGCCAGAAAAAGGAAGTCCAGGCCACGAAATGAATGCTTCAATAACAAGTAAACAATGAGAAACAACACACCAGGGGCGGAAAAACTTTCTCGGCTGCACGACGTGGGACAGAAAATCCTCCGTGAGTACTCGTATCACTGGCAGTCAAAGTCTTACAGAAATAGTTCGTCGGCTGCTTGCTCTGAAGCACGATTTCAGCCGGAAGGTAGATATCTTTTTGCTCTTGCTGCACGTGACAGCAATTCTAGTCAACCCAAGATACCACATAATATCCTCAAGAAGGTGGCATTAGCAAAGATTTTCAGCTTTACCGAGCTCAGAGGCTGCAAGGTCATTTGCGCGTACACTTCGTCGGTCTCCGCATCTGCCTGAAACCACTCAAATCAGTCAGCTTCAAAGATCTGTTCCAAGAAAAAAAAAAAATGGGCCCATCTGATTACTCACATGCATCGTGGCATCGTGAAGTTGGCAGATCAGCTGAGGAGCCAGGTTCGGATAATTGGGAAGACGCCCCTCAACCTCCTTGTTGGTAGACACAGACACCTTCATTTAAATATGTCCATATATATCAACAAGGGCAAGCGAGTCTCAATCCACAGAGAGCGGATAAAAAAGGAAGGAGGAACTATGATTTCAGGTGCAAGGATTGCCTGCTCGCTGTGACCCTGCGGGAAGTACACGACGCGGGTGCCGACCGTCGGCAAGGACACGAGAGGGCCGGCACAGGCGTGCCAGAGCTCTGAATTCAAGCATCTCTTCTCCCCGCCTGTCAGGGGTCATGATCATGAACTCACGGTTAATATCCCCACTCACAGTCGTCTCGAGTGACGCACTGTGCGCACAACAGGCCTCTATCCGCATAAAAGATGGGGAAAGAAATCTAACAGCAGCTACTGAGCTTCTAAAGAGAAAGAAGAAGAGCGGGGTACCTTCCGGCGTCCGCTGGCCCAAATCCAGAGTAGCAAGCTTCATATCTTGGATCCAACTTTGGCAGAGATCATGTACAAAGGCCGTGTTCCTCCCTACACAACCGCTCGGACGGAACGACCACAGACTTCTTCACCATCGAAAAAGTATAATCCGTCCTCTCCAAGCCTCTCTCCTGTTCTCTACGACAGGCCTGCACGCCTCGCTCCACGATCCAGACACCGCATTAAACGAGCCGAAGTAACTGAAGCAAGAGACCCTGGCCTTAATTGATCCTAAAGCTTTTGCTCCTCCTCTACACCGAGAAGCGAGGATCGTCCAAGACGCAACGTAAGCAATGCGGCACCCCCCCCCGCTACTTCGCAGTACAGGAGACTTCTCATGCCCGCCTCCTTGAGCTGACCAAAGACCCCATCAACGGGGTTGCCGGAGAAGGACGAAGCCCAAGCTCCACCGCTCCCAGCTCCGCCGGCCACGACCATCAACCACTCGTCAGCATCAGAGAAGGCAGCTTTCCCTTTCTCCCTCTCCTCATCATCTGAGAATCCACAATATTTCCGAGCCTCGCGAGTGAAAAAGGGCCACACCCCCCCGGCCGCCGCGGAGAAGCCCTCCCCCGAGCTCTCCCACCAACAGCGCGTCTGCTCGCCGAAGAAGTGGAGAGATAGAGACAGGACGCAGAGAGAGAGCGAGAGAGAGAGAGGAAATAATTAACGTTGTAAAATAATTATTAATTATTAATCTGAAAAGGGATTTTCTCTGTGAGCAAGGGGAGCGCATTTTTTATTTCCAAAAGATATTAAAAAACCAGCTTTTTGATAGACGGGAGCGATCGCGTGCCGGGGGCGGAGTGGAGCAGAAGCTGAAAGCCCGAGAGTGGCAGGCGGTTGGGGCCCACAGGATCCGCACCGTCCCCGCGGACCGCGAGACAGATCGAGCCGTCCAACGCTCTCTGACAGAGATGACCGAGGGCACGTGCCCCGTCTTAATATTTACTGCCAGATAAGTACGGTACGTTATTAAATGATCTTTATACCCCCAAAATGGACGTAATTTCCCCTTGTGCCCGGGGCCCCGGCGCACAGAACGCCACTGTGCGCCGCGGCGTACGGGGAGCTGTAGGGCCCGCCTTCGTGCGCCACCGCCCGTGATCAGCGCCACCCCTATCGCACCTGCGGACAACTCGGGGTAATCGTAGGGGGACCGTCGGATCTGTGATGGACGGACCGTGTCGGTCGTACTCCAATAATTGTACTGCGCGCAGAAGGCCCTGACAGACCCTCCGGAATGATTGACTCAATTTAATTACCCTCCTCCCCGCGACGCGCAGCTCGGGGCCCAGATGCAGGGAAGAGAGAGAGAGAGAGAGAGAGAGAGAGAGAGAGGGGGAGGGAGAGGGAGAGGGAGGAATCTCCGCAGGCATGTTGGCTCACGTAGCTCTCACCGCCGGCGGGCCTCCGGCCGGTCCCTGTCGGCATATGAGGGCCGCCTTGCCCTGCCCTGTTGGTGAGAGAACAGATGCTGCTGCTGCCGCCGCCGCTGCTCCCGCTCTGCAAAAAGCAAGCGGGCAGCGGGTGGCCGGCCCCACGGAGGCGCCGGCAAGAAGGCATCGTCGGACTGCTAGACCGGCCGCCGGAGAACGGCGGCGCCGTGTGGGGGTGGATCAGATGAGACGGACGAGGACACAGCCTTCACGTGTTGGTCTCCTATTTGGTGGTCAGCGCTCGCGTCAGGTTATGATGTATACAGAAATTAATTTTTTTTTATTTTAGATTTTCCCAACAGGGGATGTAGCTCAGATGGTAGAGCGCTCGCTTAGCATGCGAGAGGTACGGGGATCGATACCCCGCATCTCCATTGTCAATTAGAATTCGTCTTCCACTATTTTTATTTTCTTTTTGGAGAAGCTTTTTTAACCGGTCTGAGCACACGAACCTCATTCTCTTCGGCGTTGACTTCCAAGATACCCTCTATGGGGATTGAAGACCCCTCCCGGGTAGAAAGATGGCCCTCCATCGGTTCCTCTCATCTCGGCCAACTCCATTGACTAGCCACGCGGCCTTGCCAGCTCGAGCGTCTCCTCTTGGAGAAGCATACCCACCCGGATAGGAGGGGGTGGACATCAAAAATGCCAACATGCATCGTCAACCCGCTCATCTCTACGAATACATCGTTCAAATATACATCACTATTTACAGAAGACGTGAACCAACTAGCCGCACCAGCCAAACCAGGAACCGGAGCCACCCCCCATCACCTTCTAAGGACTTCAACCTTCTCTCTCTCTCTCTCTCTCTCTCTCTCTCTCTCTCTCTCTCTCTCTTCTTCCAAGTAAGTGCACAATCTGCGATCACTCACTCGTCGGAGAAGCTCGGGCCTCAGGGGTTGCCGATGATCGTGACAAAGGGCACGAGCCGCTTGTAGTCCTTCCGCCTGCCGAGGGCGCAGGTGTCGAGCACACGTCCGAGTAGCATTCGAGTGTTCTGCAGAGCCACCGCTCGCTGCGAGAGGGCCCCGTCCGGCGCCCCCGTTCCGCTCTGAGCCGCAGCAACGGCTCCCCCTCCGACGATGTACTGCAGTGGGCCGCTCCTGGCCTTGAAGGAGCTCTGCGGGGCCAGCACGATCGGCGGGACCTTCTCGTTCTCGCCGGCGGCGCCACCGCCGCCCTGCTCCTCCGCGTACCCACCGCCGGTCAGGTTGCTGCAGCTGTGCAATAGGGCTTCCAAGACGCTCAGCGCCTCCCAGCACAGCGTACTCTCCACCAGCTGCGACACGATGGCGTAGACGTGCGGGCTCTGCACCGCGTCGACGGGGGTCTGCTGGAGGAAGGCCTTGAGCAGCAGGAGCACCACCCGCTGGTACTCCACAGGGCCCTTCTCTAGCAGCCGCAGCAGATGGCCGAAGGCCAGGGAGGAGTGCTTCGGGAACCACTCGGCGGAGATCAGCGGCGAGACCCGGGAGAAGAGGGCGTCGATGGAGGTGATCTTGCCGTGGGAGTAAGCCGAGAAGACCTCCGCCAGCCCGTCGAGAGACTTGGTCCGGCACCAGAGGGATATATTAGACGCCACATAGCGGGCCTTCTGATGCTGCCGCTGCAATGGAGAGGCCGGCGTCGTTGCAGCTGCTACGTCCGCCACGAGCTGCAAGCTCAGCCATGGCAGCAGGCCCGTGATGTGCATCAGCAGCCGGGTGTCGCCGCTGCCGAAGATGGAGTCGCAGGTGGGGACTGTGATCTGCGAGAGAACCTCTACGGCCGAGCCATGGCTCACCGTAGATAGGAGCCCTTTAAGCACCAGCGGCTGCACCCCATCAAAGGCCGGCACTTTCCCGCTTTCCGGCGGGGGCGGCTGCTCTCCGCCGGTTCTCGACTCCGTCCTCTGCAACTCCGCCAGCTCGCCGGCGTTGTCGTCCAGTTCGTCACGGGGCATGCTTGACAGAAGGACGTTCTCCGTCGTCTGGTCGCGGAACGACAGCCGATCGATCACCCGGCCGAAGAGCTCGAGCACTTGACAGTAGACGTGCACGAAGTCCGTGTGCATCATCGCGACGCAGGCCCAGAAGAGCTGCGGGTAGAGGATCACCTTCTCCGGCTCCAGATTCTCCACCATCACCTGCAGGGTCAGGAGGATCTCCATGACGAACCCTAAAACTGCGGGAACTGGGTTCCCCAGGCAGCGGTGGAGGCACCGGAGGAGCAGCACGCAGGCGTCGCTCTTCACGCTCGGCCGCAGGGCACGGTAGATCTGGTGCGAGCGGCATGCGAGGTGCCTGGAGGTGCACTCCGTCGCCCACTCGAGTGCTTTAGCGCCCCATGTCTCGCGAAGGTCCCCCTGGAAGAAAATGGCGTCCACCATGTGAGATACCAGGGCAGAGAGGAGGCTGGTGCTGGGCAGCTCCGTCCTGCTCAGAGTGGCGTCCTCGTTCTCCCACATCATGCTCCCGCGCTTGGACTGGAGGTACTTGATCAGGCTCACCACCTGCTGCTTGTTCTCCCCTTCGCTGTTCTCAACCTCGTACAGTTCCAAGTGCCGACCGGCGAGCGAATACAGGAGATTGATGAGAAGATGCTGGCAGTGCTCGAGGACGATGTCTTCGGAGCTGTCCAGAGAGACGAGCGTCACGTGGAAGAGCAGGGGCAGGTGCTCACGGAAGTCCTCGTCGTTCTCGTAAGCAATCTCTGCGAGGAGGATCAGCGCAATGTCTGCACGAGAGAGAAGGTGCTGATGATGCCCCTGCAGAGCGGACTGGAGCTCGCTGGCGTTGACCCCGTGGAGGCCCCCGCTCCCAAGATGCAGGACGTCTTCCATGGAGTTGGGCGTGTCGAAGGGGTAGTCTCCGCTGTCGCGAGAGACGTGGCGGCTCCTGAGATTGCCCGTCGAACTCCGAACCCCCAGCAACGGCCCCGACATGTTCAGGAGCCCCGGCAGGAGTTGGCCAGATCGCCCCGTCGCGGCGGCCACAAGGCCCATTTCAGGAGCCATCGGACTCAGGGGACCCGAGATGCTTCTGCCGGCTACGGTGGAGGTCCGCCAGCTGAGGCTTCCGCCGGCGTTCCTGAGATGGCCGTCGACGGAGCCACGGACGAGCAGAGGGGACATGTGAGGCTGGCTGTCCACCGCCGTGGGGACCTGGACTGCAGCAGGGCCCTGAGAGAACTCCAAGATGAAGTTGCCATTACCGTCTCCCTTGGCCGCACTTGGCCGCACCGGCTCTACGCTCTCCTCCAGCATCCTCTGAGACAGCTCGCACACCAGGTGGTCGATGGTCTTCTGGGGGCAAATGCGAGCCAGATAGAGGCTGACCCGCTTGGCCACAGAGAAGTACGTGGCGAAGGCCCCACTTATCTCAATCGAAGTGTTGGAGTCGCAGTCTTCGATTCCCTTGGCGATCAAAAAGTCGAGCACTGGGCCGATATTCCGAGAATTGCTGGCGATGGTTCTCCAGAGATTCTCGATTTCATCCGGGAACTGATCTCCGTGCCTCCACGTCACATAATAAAGACTCTTCAGCAATCTCTCACTCCACCCGCGGTCACAGAGCTTGACGAAGTTCAGGTTCTCGATCCAGGGAGCCATGCAGGTGAGCACCTGATGCTGGGCGATTATGTCAACGGCATCCAGCTGACGCTGCATTATCTCCTCACACAGAAGCTCGCTCAAATCCGGGTGGTCCTTGGCGAGCTTGGAGGAAAGCTTGTATTGGAACTGCTGGTAAGAGTCAGGAAGGTTTCCAACCACAGAGGCACGATAGTGGCCCACTCCCTCGATGTCCTCCTCGGCCCATTCACGAGCAGAGAGCGTCTCCAGCATCTGGAGGGCATCATCACGGATTTGCTTGGATGGGTCAACGACTTTGTAGAGGATCAAGCTCAGAAGCCTTTGGATCTCACATATGGGGATATCTTGGCGCATGTACACCTCGGCCAGCACCGTGAAATAGCCGTCGGCGATGGAGGCGTCAGGTGAGTAGCACTGAAAGAACATTAATGATTTGTCAATGAAGGGAAAAAAAAGAGAGAGCTGTCTCCCAAGATCCCCAGACTATTTAGCATAAGAAATAAAATAATATACAATGAAGAATTGGCCCCATTCTTGGTATTTTGGTAGGACCGTCGGGGGGCATGTCACTAGAAGACTGATGGATACGGTCTATATTTCTTTCAAAAAACGTGTTTTGGGAGGAAAATTTTAACTAGGAATTGGGTTTAGCACATCTACAACTGACTCACTGAAGTTTAACTAGGAATTTCCTGTGCAAGAACACGGGGAAGTAGTAAAGGCGAGAAAAATATACCTGATCAATGCATGCAGGAAACAGATCCAAATTAGTCTGGAGAAGATTTTTCAAAGCTGTTTTTGCCAGGAGCACCCGAAGTTGCCGTTGCTTGTCACGCCCACCGCGCGCACCATCATTGGTGTACTTTAAATAAGATGGGGTTCTTGGATCCGCAGGAGAATACCCAAATGGTACTCTTGGAGCATGTTCTACAAATAAACTGTTGATCCACGTTATTACTCGCCCACTCATTTTCCTGGAATTGTCGTCAAAGCAGGGGCCATATAACAGAGAAGCCATGGCATTCATGGATGTCCACTGTATTGCTTCAACTTGCTCGATTGTTTCCCGGTCAAATGAAATTTTGTCAATCGACTCCCTAGATCGATTATGTTGACTCGACCTGTAACGTTCAATTTCACGACGATAGTCGCTGATGTTATCCTGCCCTAATATGCCCCCACTTTCATCACACCATGAAAAGAGTAGATCAAAGTATCGCTTGCGGGTCCGCGGATCAAATCCTTCAGACTTTGATTCCACTAGCTCAGGAGCTAAATATCGCAGGACAGAGGCTAAGGCAAAGCGAAGTTGTTGTATATCTTGAAAACTGTCGGTCGATGATATTATCTGACGGTATGTTTCTTCGATGAATTTCAGAAAGTGACGTCGGAAAGCAAGCATACGGCTCAATGTTCCCGGCCAGACTTTCTCAGCAACTGTTCGATATATGTTTGCGATGTGAATGCGGAGTTCTTCTCGTCGAGGCTTTGGGTTCTACATTCACATAACATACAAATCAGTCCTACGTGTCAAACAAGGTCAGTAATTTGGTCAAAAGATTTATTACAAAATTGCTAATCAAAAAGGAAAAAAACCAGAAGAAATGACTCGTCACATCAATCTTGTATGAGAAAAGTTTTGACAAGAAATTGGAAATGACGTTCCTAAAGTGGTTGTCCCTCGAAGATGATGGAGAGACAACAATTTCTTTCCTTAAGTTCTTTATTTTCCTCCTCAAAAGGAAAAATAGAGCATCCCTGTGTATGATTTCTAGTCAAGGATACCTAGTGAGCTAAAAATTTGACGTCCCAAAAGATTGCAATTCCATTCTGAAAAACTTCAAAAAATGCAATCAAGGAAAACTGGAAGTATTCATGAAACGATTCAATTTCCCGATTCATCTTCATTTGGGCATGAATTGAATAATCTAAAATGCAAATTTTAATCAGATGACCCCATCAAACGTTGCAGAAGAAAATGCAATATAGCTTAATTTATTGCAAAGCAGAATTCGAAGGGAGGAGAACAGATGGGGAGAGCATTACTTCACTCGACACTATTTTCTGGAGCCATGATTTCACCTCTAGTTTAGGTACGTTTCATGCTCTCCTTTACACATTCTTTCTTCCACACTTCTTTCTCTGTCTTTCTCAAGTCCTCTCAATTTTTCTCTTTCAACTCTCTCCTCTTTCTCTCCTCCTTGAATAATTTATTCCTTGTCACTATCCAATTACCGGTTGTTGTCTCCTCGATCTTCAACTGTTGGCTTAGATTATCAAAAAATGATCTGGGTTCAAGAAAAAGGAACTGATTCTAGAACAGTCAACCTTTGAAAGCAAGAATTTAGAACTAGAAGTTTTACTATTGTAGAGTGCTCAAGAGATGAAAATATCAGATGAATTTTTTTTTAAAATAACCAAAAGATAAAGAACAGTTTAGGAAAATACCTTCCATTTTGGTTTTCCTTCTGTTTCTGATGAAAACTCTTCAACAAATGCAGCAAGCTCACTAAACATGATTTCACAGACAGCCAAATGCGAGTGACCAACAGCACAGGCAGCAGCATGCTACAGCCAAACGAAAAGACACGTGTCATCCATCGCTTGACTTATTTCCCTTTTTTCTTATAAAAGTCGCTGGCATTAAGCAAGCATTCAAAAGCTAAAACTCCATCTTTGACAACAAAAAAATCCAAAAACAAAAGAAAATGGCCACAACGTCATATGGCTGTCACATTGCAATGGAAACACCAAGCCATGGACAAATGAAACCATGCCCATGAAAGCAAAGAGCACAAAAATATGCTTGAAAAAATCCTAGCTTTGGTCTGGTTGCCAATGCTCATCGAAATCAAATAAGTTTGCCAAACAATTTCATCCAGTAATAATCAAAGAGCTTGACGGAATGGTCTTGTCTTGCCAAAAAACCTAACTGTCAAATTGTTATCATTAGTGCTATCCAACGACTGAAGAATCCCAGAATCTGACAAGGCATTAAGTTTTCCAACCAATTATCTTGCAAATATAGCTGATGGCACACACATTCTCAGGGTAGTTATGGGCTAGAGGAGATTCATAAGAATCCCATAAACCAGTCATAGGCTGAAACTATTTAAGCTCTTGAAGTCAAGGAGCGCCTTTCAGAGGCTCCACCATTTGAGGAAATTGTCTTCCAGTATTGCACGAAAGGTTGGAAACATTTTGGATGAATCATACCGCATGAAGTATGAAAAAAATTGTAAGAGTTACAATCTTACACTAAAGAAGACAGGGTGTAAACTCTCAACTTGTAGGTAATCACCAAGGATTGGTACTTACCGCATGCGTATCAGATGCTTGTCTCAGGGAAGGGAAAATCAGATGGTAGATTTCTTTAGTTGTCTTGAAGTTGCCATCTTCTCTGTTGTCAGGAGGGCATGAACATGCAAACATGGAATACATTATCCACTGGTCTAGCTTGTTTTCAGCATCTACTAACTGATAAGCTTTGCCACCTAAATCAACAGGAGTGATTTGAGCAAGGCGCCTCATGACTTCCAACCTGAGACAAGTAAAAAGTTAAAAGTTATCCCTAGAAAATGCTTCCTAGCTATCAAGAGATCCTATCAAATGTGGCCTTCTTTGAGCGTAATTTTTTTATTCATGCTAGAACTGTCAACCACCATATTGATGTTCAGACAAATGTAAAGCATTTTCGAAACCATATTGGTACTATATCAAGAAACATACGGTTAAAGTCACATAGTCACATAAAAAGTAAAACGATCATGTAGATCATGTAGAGTCCGACAGGAGAAACAAAAATAATGCTTCCACAAGAGAAGATTCATAGTTAATGATATACTCTAGAAGTTTGAAACAATCCTCCGTCCCCTTACCTTGCTTCCTGCACAGAGCTGGGGCAAAGTTCACCAGCGTATTTGACAAACTCACTTAGACAACGAGACCATCTGCTCTTATCTTGGCCCTCGAGAATGGATTGCAGTGTCACATCAAGTGGAATAGCGTCCATCTCACGCCGAAAATCATGAGAACGACCAGAATCCCAGTAACAGCTCTGGACGATATCATCCTGCAAATTTCTGAAATGGTGATTGACTGTCCTCAATGAAATAGTTGTCTATAAACACAGAAAAAAGAACTCCAAAATGCAAAATAAGTAGGAAATGTTAGAAGTTTACCCCATTTTCTTCCAAGACGTCAATGATAAATATCTGCTCTGTTCCGTAAAACACTCTATTATCAGATGCATTTACTGAGATGTCCTTCATGTCATTACTTAGTCCTCTCACACAGCGCAGCAATTCCAATGCCGTATGTCTAATCTGAACATCAACAGAGCTGAGGAAGACAAGACCAAGAGCATCCATTTCTGAGGTATCGAATTCGGTTGGATCACCCGATTGACGGGAAAGAGAAAGTTTATGGCGTGAGTCAGGTCCCAAATCTGATAGCTTCACATTAACATCATTTATTAATCTTTCATCAGACAAGCAAGCCCTCCACAAACGCATCAGATCTAACAACCGACCCAAAGACGTTTGGATGAGAAGGGGAAATTCATCAGAAAGATTTCGGACGAAGTTTGCCATTCCTTTCATGACAGCATAACGACGGTGTGGAAGGAATCTTACAATCCGGTTCAGCACAAGAACTGCTTCTTCACGAACACCAGGATCAATACTTATCCCATGCTGAGGAATGAAATCGGTAATTTTTTCACTCCGCCCTACTTCCTCAATCAAATAAGGGATGCACTTCAGAACTGACCGAAAAAGGGATCCCTGAGATTTTTCCTTGTTAACAGCGTCTGAATTACCATAATGTGAGTTTTGTTAGCAATAATGAAAAGCAAAAGTAGACCGACTTACAAACCAATAGCATAATGTAGCAAATCAACAAAAAAGATAGAAAAACAGCACTAAGCAGCAGGTGCTCTTTACATAGCCCGATTATCAACCCAGATAACTGTTCATAAGAAAACATTTAAAAGAGTAGCAGAATCATCGGACACAGTTGCCTCCATAATGTAACACTCCTAGGAAAAAAGCTTTCCAACATAAACCATATTTATTACATTCCCACACCTTGATGCTTTCTCTTTTTTTTTTTGAAGAAGGTTGAGCAGAGAAAGTATGAAAAGTAAGGGAGAAGATCAGCGCCAGCTTAAATCTTCACTCCACTTCTCTTTCTATTCAGTTTTTTTCTCCCTCTATGTCCATATTTGTCATTCGCTATTCTGTCTCCTCATGTTCATCAAAGATTTTTCTTGTCATGTGACGGAAAAGACCGAGAGACTTTTAAAGGGCCCTCAGCTTGCCCCAAGACCATTTGATCCGAGCTTATATCAGCCAACTCCCAAAAACTGTTTTTTTCCAAAATTAGGGAAATTTGAATTTTCCATTAAAATGGAATTTGGAATAGTCATGGGCAGTTAACTGCTCGGAAACGTCTTGGCTCTGTACCATAAGCATATTAACACGTTACACAGTCCCTGGAAAAAAACAATAGTAGATATGCAAACTGCACGTTACGAATTCACAGAAGGGATTGACAAGGTTTGTCTTGCATATTTTCCTTAATTTAATCATCCCCAACACATCGACAAAGGTGGAACTAGAGAATGAACAGTCATTACCAATAATTAACCCGAAAACTACCGGTTCATATCTTTAATTAAACTCCACATACTCCAGGACTGTGTAGAGTGTACAGAAACTTGTGTCAGTAACGAAAAGCTCACAACTAGAGCAAGATCGGAACTATCTGAATCTGGTTCTATGAAACTTGAATACATGATTGTAAACAAAGCCCTTATGCTTATTCAACAAGCTGAATTTGGCCATTCCAAGATCGACTAATTAAGATTCATATGAGCTCCTTTATTTATTTATTTGCAGTTGATGCCTATTTTCTCAACACCTACTCCCCCGCACACCCTCCTGTCCCTTTCATCCCTTTCTATTATATAACTGACAGTGTATAGTTATTGGAAAAAACAGATCCATCACAAGCAAGAATAAAAATAAGTAGAATACCTATCGTGGTTTTTGATGAAGTAAGAAGTGCCTGACTGTAAGCTCTGTTGCAAGATCTCAGGATTGATTCAATTGCAGATTTTACTTTTGGGATGTAATGTTCTATTTCAGAACCTGCGACATAAACATAGACTTGTTAAAAGATAACTGGCAGAACTAATGTCAAGTGGATCAGCATGCCAGTGAAGGAAATTGAAAGCAACGGTAAATCACCTCGAAAAAATTCCAAATCACCACATTGGTTTGGCGGCGACATGACTATTGCAAGAAGAGACTTCAAACCAATAACTTTAGCCTCACTTAAACTATCTGGTCTCAGTAGCTCTAGTATCATATGATTCATGGAAAAATCCAAGTTGCTCTCTGCAATAGTAACACAGAACTCAACAATTTTATCATGTTGAGCATCCTGGGTTAGCATCCCTTTTTTCAGAGCATTAAGCAATTGTGACGTCACACTGTCTAGACAGTCCCACACATGATTTTTGGACTGATAATGTGCATACACATTTAGATAAAATCTCAGAACTCTGTGAAGACAGTCTAATGCCATAGAGCGATGGTTTTTGTCCTGCATGGCAAAGCGAGTTCACATTAAATAACAACAAAAAAAGAGACCAGGATTTCTCATTTCATTGATCCAAAAGTCAATTCTACTAGCATGCATGAAATTCCGATGATACAACTAAAATCTCCGTACGACTTACTCTCAGATGCTTGTACAAGTACTCCATGTGAGTGACAAAATAGCCAATGAACGTTTGAGGATCTCCGAGGCAAAGCAGAAGACTGACCAATGGATAGCCAACCTGATTAAGAATACTTTATTTCAAGGAGCTCTTGATGAATTCATGACAAAACTTTGATGTAAAATGTCATCATATAGCAAGCTTGAAAATCAATGTAATGGCTGATTCGTTAAACAGTAAGAAAAAATAAAGAAGCATCCATGCTCAAAGTGAAACAAATTGAATGAATACACTAAATAAAGGACCAGTTTCGAGGTATATGTAAATAGCACATTCTGATACAAATTGGCTCCAGTTTGAAGGCTTCTTTCCGCCAGCGTGCTTTCCTTTTCATCTCCCGCTACGTGATTCTTTATTTATATACACTTCAAAGAACTGGTTGACAAAAGTTCCAAATGATTCTTTGTCAAACCACTAACAGATCAGCTGCCACTACCAGCTGATTTTCAAGCTTAACGGATCATATGTACACTATATCCTATCAACCTTGGTTGCAGGGCTAGCAGAGATATGGCAATGATACCAAATTTGAGTAGGAATCTGATACAGTTCCTTTAATCATATATGTAATGAGAAAGAAAAAAAGGAGAAAAATAGTCAGTTCAAGAACTAGATAACTGATTAGGGAGGTAATTTCACCTCCCTTATTACCAGATACTATATAAATAAGGCCTCTTACTCAGGAAGAGAAGGGGGGAAACGAGGATTGTCTGCAGGAGACCTGTGCTGCAGGAGAGTATCTCTGTCTACTCACTGTTCTTTCTTTTCCTGTTTGTTCTTCCTCTTATCTGTTTACAATCCTCAGATCTGGAGATTCTGATCTGAACAGTGAATATTACAATTTTTTTCACCCATAGCAAGGATCGTATCAGAATCCTTTCATTCTAGAGTTATCTACGTTACAGAAGACATTTCTGTCTCTCCAACAGACGAACGACAGAGCCAATTTCGAAGAACTTCTCATCAGTCTTTTCCATTTATGCAACTATCTGATTCAGAAAGGAGACCACATCTGTATCTCAGTATCAAATCAAAATACTGACCAACTAAGAACCTGATGAAAACATTTCATGATAATTAATGGATTCTAATCACAAGGGAATGACACAAAGTCAGGTGATATCAAAGTTGACACCAATCATACTTCCTGTCAAAGCTATACAAATAGAAAAAAAAAAGGTGATCCTCATCCTCCTGTATTTTCCCTCAGCCCTCTGGGCCATGAACTGCCAGAACAGAACTCTGATTAGACAAACCAATTTCCCATAAAGATCAAAGCCAGCACAGAAACTTTTTAATTCTAGTATCTTCGTAATATATTTTTTTCACAACCACGAATCAGAAAACATGAAACCAATTTTCCGAAATTTGTTTTTACAGCATTTGTAGTGAAACAGGTTTTGTTTTCTTCAAGGAAAAGGACCTATTAAAAAATTTAAACGACAACGACATGTTTCTTTGAGTGAAAATAAAGAATATATGTTACATAATGGCAGGCTTAATGGTTAATGTGTACACAATATGATACGTTCGTACGCTGTGGAGATGCAGTTGTGATTAATCAAATGGCAAAACCCATTAGCTTCACTAAACATTGTCGAAAACAACACAAAGAAAAAGAATCATCAAAAGCAAAAGCACCAAATGATAGTGGAAAGTATTCTCTACTGCAAAAAACTAACTGACCACTATGCGAAGTGAGAACTACGTACAGATATATGTTTGCTCTGCTTGTCCATCCAATGCATAAGTTGTCCTCTAATTTGAGCAACAGCTTCATACCAAAGAGTTAGTGCAGAATCTCCACAAGATGGAGGCCAATGGTTCCTTCCACCCTCTGCAAGTGGTGCTAATATACTAGAGAGCATGTTGCACAATGCATGTTGAAGTTCACTTTTCCTTTTATGAGGAGCACGAATAAGAGGATTTGCTTTTGCAACAAAGGAAGCCGAGGCATTTAATGCACCCTCCGTCTTGACCTAGGGCCAGTAAAAATTAGAGAATATCATTAAAAAAACCAAAAAAATGCAATTAGAAGATAAATTGATCAAGGTATTGTATCTTACTACGTTATGCCGTTTTTATTGTTGAAAATGTCCAAACTAATATTGAAGAAGCTACTGGAAAATATTATGGAGCACACAGATTAACTAAAAACAAGAATAACAGTCAACTTTTGAAATCAATAATAGTCAATTGTTTTTTGCCAAACTCAAGGCTTCTGGTATCGTCTTCCAAACTCCCAGATTGAGACAAGATTACGATTCAAAAGCCTGACAAGTAAGAGGAATCCTCTGTAGACAAAGTAGCCTCAGTAACAATTATTCATGCCACCAGCAAAAGAAACGCCTAATATTCAAGGTGAGCCATAGCATCATCAATAAATCAAAAATTTTATAAGGATACGGATTTCTGAGCGTATCACCAAATACCACCACAATCACCCTCAGCCACTTCAAATGAAAAAGGCTAGATGTGGGGCAAATAAAAGCCACCCAGACTCTAGCATGGATGGCACAAGTTATATTGATCAAAATCCTATTCTACATTTCAAAACAGATATCCCAATTGAAGAATCAGCTCAGCAAAGTCGCTATCAGTTTAACGGCACAGGAAGATTCTAAACTAACACGCCTGCCATCAATAGAATAGTTATAACGTTCTCTGAGAAATTCTCCACCAGTGGAATCAAGATTGGCCGTACAGGCATGAAATATATCATCATTAAAATGGAAAATCAATTCGGTGCATCTAGAAAATTATGAGTATATATAATAAAAATCGTAACTTAAATAAGCACTATTATAGGCATTCCTTTTTAAAATCCACCCCAACATCGGGAACCTAATGTTGATCCTCTTCAGAGATATTTGGCAGAAGTTTCATCCCTTGTCTGGCGCTGGAGCTGCCTGTCTGGGGGAGGAAACATTCAGTCCAACACTGCTTTCTTTTCAGGGTAGCATCCAGTCTAGTGCCTTCATTGAGTGGAACCCTCAAGTGTTTCTACTTTTGGTCCCTCCGTTTGTCACCATATTTTTGATTTCCGTCTGATTTTTTTCTTAGTTTTGAACCACCTTTTGTTTATTTGATGTCATTTTTTAGTTTGACTCTATCTTTTGTTTGATGTCACCTTCGGTTTGTTTGATATCATCTGTTATTAGTTCGGCATCACCTCACGCCATCATTATTTGTTGAGTCGTTGTTGCATCTATATTTGAGCTTTCACCCTCTTTCCAACAAGGTTTTTCACCTCTACCGAGTATCTTTTTAACAAGGTTTAGCCTTGATTGAGTACCTTTCCGGTGAGATCTTTAGTCTCACCTGAGTATCTTTCCAACTAGGTCTTTAGTCTTGACTAAGTATCTTTCCAATGAGGTTTGCCCCGACTATCTTTCCAACCAGGTCTTTCGACTTAGCTGAGTATATTTTCAGCTAAGTCTTTAGCTCGGACTAAATATTTTTCTGGCAAAGTTTTTTGCTTTTGCCGAGTATCTTTCTAGTGAAGTGTTTCACTTCACTGAGTATCTGTCCGACAAGATTTTCCCTTGCCAGAGTATCTCTTCGACAATGCCTTCAACCTCCATCAAGCATTTATCTAGTGTCACGTTTATGTAGCCATTTATCAAGTGTCTCAATCCAATGTCGTCCTTTATTCTTCTAAATTCGTATCATTTTATTTTATAACAGTCCAACGTCTTCTCCAGTCTAGTGGCCAAAGTATCTCATAACTCATGTTGCTACTGTCCATGCCCTCTCTAGTACGCCAAGATCATCTTTCTAATAGAAGAAGAGATGCTTGGCACCATCAAAAAGGGAGGTGCTACCACAACAGATCATTACAAGAGGAGCAACGATAGATTGTCAACAGCATTTTCGACAACTTATTTAAGATGAACTTTTCTAAAGTTCATCTTGAAGGGGAGTGTTGGAATATAGAAAGATATTTTGAAAGAATTAATGTTATGTTTGTCCATATTTAAGGGACAGTGGGTTAGAAAGAAATGTGAGGAGTCAGCCGCCACTCTTCCCCTCTATCCTCATAGGCAAAGGATTCCCCTCTCTCCCTGTATTCTCCTATGTTTCTCCTGTAAATTTCTGCATATCACCAATCAACTTCACAATTGAGAGAAAATTAATCAAGAGGTGAACTAAGCAATGATAGATGCCAGTAGTGGATAATGGAGATGTCAGATCTGGTAGATAAGGAAGTATGAAGCAATGGAGGCGACAATAAGACATGAAAATGTCAAAAATGTGTAGATGGAGAAAGACAAAGACAATAACAGAAAAGATGTGGAAATGGCATCTTTTTGGAATCCAACAAAGAATTAGTCCAATCAATCAATTCGATGCACAAAGAGCATAAGATGAATTGAAAATCAAACCAATTGTATATGTTATATAACTACAACCGAACCTGGTGCTGATATACATCTTTGGATGCCTATTATCATCACTAGGACAGATATTAGAAAGGAGGGAGCTTCAAGCAAAATACTGACACGATTTGACCAAATGACAATGAGGGCCTTCAGATGTATAATTACACCCTAGAGACAATGCCACTGGAGATCTACAGATGTGTCATTAGCACCATTTGATCATCGCTAGCAACGCTCCATGGACATAGCATTGACACCATGGGTATCATTACCAGAAGAGTTCGGGCATACTAATGGCACTTGTATTCAGTTGTGCATATCTCCACACTTGGCAATCACATTTTGTTATGCATCCAACACCCTTAAAATTCAAATTTTGCCTTAAACATCAAGATCGTTAGCGACTTGATCGAGCAGTTCTGATGAAGCATAGCGCTCTCACATGTAGGATACTTTATGCCACCTTGTTAGTTTAATTGACAGAACCATTATTGTGTCCCTTTCAGAGGTACTAACTTGACAGTACCATCATTTTGCAGGAAACAGCAACAAAATTAAAGCATACTTTACCGGAAGGATAGTTTCTATTGCATTCAGTTAATCAAGAAAAGCATATTTGCATGTTATTCTTCTCCAAAACAGTCTACAGACTAGTCACAGAAGTAAAACTAGCAGTCTCCAAAACAGTTTACAAGGTAACTAGCAGGGAAGTTTTTTTTGGAAAGTAGTTCAGAACAAAAAAAAATATAGAACAGACCCCAAGTTTAAGGTAGCGCATTCCATTAATTATGCTGAGTGTTTCACTCCTAGCAACACCAGTATCAGTATGGCGAGTGGTCAGTTCCATAAAAAAACGCTCCGTGACAGAACTGAACCTGCAAAAATAGTAAAAGTAAGAATCACTAATTCTGTATAAACTATCAAACACTACCAGTGATTTTTTGAAGGCGGGAATTTCAAACAGCTACCATTCAAAACCAGAAACCAAAGGAACGATTTAGAGCAGAAAACAAACAGAAAAAGCAAAAGTAAAGGGCAATCCACAAAGACTTCACTGCACATCTACCATGTTCTAGAAACTATTAAGACATTTAGCCTCTCTGGATATCAGCTCCCAACCTTTCCAACAATAGGCCTGAACGCCTTCAGTAGACATGACAAAGTATTTGGTTTCTGATTAAATAAGTCAACCTCGTGAAATCCTTATCGAACATTCTGAAGCCTCTAGTGTTACTGTCCATCAAATTCTCCTAAAGACATGCGTAACACAATCTGTCATACCCTAGTATTTATCCGTAAGTTCCACTCTCTCTATGGTCAAAAATAGATCCATGATGGGCTGTATAGCAGCGCCGGCCCACAAAGCCAGTTTTCATACTGCCATGCCACAGTAGGAAGAGTGAGATCTTACACTGAATCCACATCTTGATATAGTTGCTAAGGTGCATCGAGCGACATAGCAGAGATGAAGCTCAAAAAAACCACCTGATGATGGTATGAGTTCTTTGCTCCAAAAGCCTAAATATTGACATTGTATGAGTTCTTTGCTCCAAAAGCCTAAATATTGACATTGTTAACTAACTAAATTAACTATTGGTTGTGCCCATGCTTCTTGTTCTCAGCCAGGATCCGGGACTGATTTTTTTTCTGGCACATCAACAGTATTTTCTATTTTTATGTAGTTGATTTCTTTCTAAAAATGTATTTTCAAAATAACAAGTATAATATAAAATAAATAAAAAATAACGAAGGAAACAAAGCCTTAGTGTACCTTATACGTGATAAAGCGCCCAGCAGCTGTGCAACAAGATCTAAAAGAAGGCCTCGTAAATCAACGAGTGAAGGGTAGTCAACCTGGCTAACAACCCTGCAACAGAAAAACGGTTAAAGACATTATTTGAGGTATAGTCAACAAACAGATATTCATAAGAGCAAATTTGCGTCCCAAGAAATGTGTAGTACTACTTGTGCGCCCCTACTTTTCCAACACATTGATGTGCCAATGGGCCAAGGACAACTTCTCATAAAAAACTTTGGCTTCAATATATGTACCAAAGCCTTTTTTAAGTTAGGTCATGTTCAAAGCATATTTTAAGTTCTCCTGCCCATCTAAGTTCTATCTTTTTCACTCGTTGCATTCCCTGTCCACTCTACTTCAAATTCTATCTGCTCAAAAGTTGATGGGTCCTTAAATAACTTATTATCATTGAGAAACTTACTACTGTGCAAGGAAAGAAGGCCAAGTGAAAACCAACTAAAAAAATGATTCTGACTTTGACACGTAAACTTCTGCTAGCCAACTTAAACATGGACCCATTCATCAACCTCAGTATACTAACAATATTATTCTGATTCTAGAAATTGAGTGATCCACCTATATTTCAGGCAACCATAGATATGAAGCATTTAGTCTACGGCCATACATCTAAGTGATAAGGGTAGATGACTAGGCAACACACTTTAAAATATTTATAAATAATTTTAAAATATTATCATAAAACATTTTATAAGAAAATATGGATATACAACAAAAAATCCAAAAGTAAACTTTTTTTCTGTTGAACAACGTAAAGTAGTGATCAGGGTCATTTATTGATCAAATAAAAATAGAAAATATCAAATAACATAAATGCAAAACATATATACACCCATTTATTTCGTTCTTTAAAGGAAACAAGATATTTAGGAGCGATTAATTAGTTCGTTTAGGAACATCAACAAGCTCTTGCATGCATCCAACTTCATAAAAAAGTGTGCTGATAAATGTTGCATGGTCTTACCTGTCAGCATTGATTAACCAGTCGAACACAAAATTTTCAAGGCCAGACCAAAGTTTTTCTGTTCAAGAGGATAAAAGATGAGAGATTGGATGAGGCAAAACCAGAATTTCCTACAGAGGAAAGATCATCAGGAAACTAATAAATCCAGTTTAAAAAAAGGAAGAAAACCTGTTATGCCCTCCTGGGGGCAACACTCCACAAAACGAATGCATGCAGAACAAAAAATACATTCCACTGCAAGCTGTACTGGGTAAGAATGAGAAAAAAACAGAAATTAATAGCAAATAAATAAGAAAATTCCAGAACCAAAAAGCTGTACAATGAGCTCAAGCAATTTCAAGAAGTCAGAAGCTTTTACTAAATTCCATTTCATTAACTTCTAATTTCTAAAGAAGTACAAGAAATTATGACTGTTAGATAAACAATTTTATTTCCCACATAAACCGTAACTTACATATTGAAAATCGTCCTAGTTTTTAGACCAACAAGATAGTTTTCATAGTCATAAGAGCCTTTAAATGTTGCCCACAAGTGACAACCATCATAATTACTATCACCAATGTGCTGTCACCATCACCTGTTAGGCCTACCTCCCAGTTCACCTCCAGGCCCACAATCAGTTTAACATACACCCGAAAGAGGAGAGGCAATTTACAGGCGACTGAAGAGTAATTTGGAATAGGACTGCCTGTCGAAGGGGACATAAAGGAGCCCTAAGGGAACACTTCCGGCATCCAGAAGTGGGTCGACGGGGAGAGACAGGGCTTCTCGAACTACCTCCTCCCAAAAGCCTAGGGACGTCCGCTGGACATCTCATTCGTTCTTCTCCCCCCATCCCCCCTCTTATTTTCCTGTTATTGTCCGCAGGGCACTCGTTATTCCAATCAAGTTGGATTTTATATTCCATTCTCTTGTCTTTCTTACCAAGTCGAACCCAAAGAAACTAACACCACCATGGCGCAGCACGGCCATCATATCAACTTAAAATAAGATGCCAGCAGACGACATTTGAAAAGAATCCCAGGATATCTGAACCATTTTTCCCGGATTGAACCAAACGGAAAAATTTGGCTACGCACATTGCCAGGGTCCAGCTGGAGACCTGACTGCCACCCACACCTCTCCCTCAGCTGCGCACCCCCCCTCTGCGGTGTGCAACAATGCCCTTCACGGTGCGGCAGCTGTTGAGTGGCCTTGCTGGGCAAACAACAGTCCTGAGCTTGTGGCTTGCCCTCATGCAGGGCCACTGACATCACCAAGAGATATATTACATTCAATTGTAAAACCAGAGTGACATCTTCACCACTCTTTCTTCTGAATTCGATTGTTCTTGCCTAAAAAGTAATGTATGCATGAACGAGAGTTTCTGATATCAGAACACCTGTTTACCACTAGATTATCAAGTACAAAGATTTGAAATGTGTGGATTAAAAACTAGATTCCATGGCTACTAAGAAGAAGCACAAAAGTAGAAGTAAAGCAAATGAAAATCAAGGATAAAAGCAATTCAGACCTTTTTCTGGTATGTAGAGGCATCATTTGCTCCCTTTGGAGATTCACTGTGATAAATTAACATAATTTTCAATAAAGAAGTTTCAAAAATTACTGGCTAGACAACTCAAAGAGAAAAACCATTTAAGCATGAAACGATCTGACCTACAGACATGACAAAAATGAAATCTTGTCGTGACATGTCATACTAATATGTAGCACAAGCAAATTTGAGAAAAAAATTCACATATATCAACTAGTTCACAATATATCTCAAACTTCTGTAAAAAAGGTGACTATATAGAATTGCATCCACAGGTAATTCAATTTTCCATGTCAATCTCTTGAAGTCCATAGAAATTGGTAAAAAGACCACTTCAATTTACAATTTCACATATCGATAATCCAATTACCGCCACTATAAATTTAGATCTGACAGAGCCCCAGGTTAACCTTCCATAAGAAGTCTGCAGGTTTTTTATCAAGAAGTTGTTTCTTGTATAATAGGACGTGGTGTGCAATTCACTGGGTTGGAGTTATTACAATAAAAAAGGAACGAGCCAAAACTAGTTCCATTACAAGACAAAACTAGACCCTTGCTAAATTCAAAGCAACCTACTGTTACCTAAATGGGGCACAGAAACAGAGTAACCATAGACCGCAGAGACATTGAGGTAGTTTTGGAGTCAGAGTTGAAAGAAACGAATCCATGTATTCCTGTTTTGGAGGCTACCTAACATGAAAAGGCAGTAACATGGACCCCTGTTTTGGAGACTACCTAACACGGAAAAGCAGTAACGGATCTGTCTGCCGGGTTGCCCAATGGAGGAGTTTGTCAAAAAATCGATCAATTTATATTAGACTACCATCATTTATGTCATAAAGGCATCTTGACATCCTTTCTTTTGCATTTTCTTTTTATTTTGTCACGAAGGTACCTTGGGTCCTCTCTTTGTCTTCATCTTCCTCATCTCTCACTTCAACAAAGTTGGAGCTCAAGTTCCTTTTTCTGGCATTTGATAGAACATGAAAAAACTGATCTCTTTTTAATGTGCTCCCCTGATAGCTGTTTCCCTTCGATTTTGATGACTTCGAAGTAGATTTATGTACTTGATATTTTTCAACTCCACTCCTCTAGCCTACAAGGATCTCTCCATCTGTGAGGAATGAATTTCTTAATAGGCTGTCAGAAAATATCAAGAGATAATTTCCCTCGGCAATAGACTAATAGTTTCTGTTGGACACAAGGGTCCCCACAGTTGCACTCAAAAAGTTCTCCTCCAGATCAATCTAGTTGATATCACCTTTATAATCACATTGTAAGGACCAATTATCTTACATGTTTGGACACCTACCTTTTCTGCATATTGTTGGGAGTGAGTCTCAGGAAAGCAGAGTTAAAAAGACCAATCCAAGAGGCTCTCCTGAAGAATAGTCTTCTTCGTTTCAGCTATAAAAATCTCAAGAAGACTTGTCAATAGAAAACCCTATTACTTCTTCCTGGGATCAAAAAAACAGCCAATTCCCCTGAAATGAATGACTCCAGAATCAAAGAGCTGCATGTTGTCCAAGATTCTCAAAAACATGCCCTCTTTGGTTTTACTAGAGAAATGAGAGCTAACTAAATAACAATATAGAATTCTACAGAAAGAGTAGCACCATTAGATTCACTGTAGATGATTAGATAATGGAATCACACAGATCAGCCAGCATGTAACTCACAACGGACAAATTTTAAACAGCACAAAAAAATAAATTCCATCCAAAAAAACATGTATGGAGGTTTTAGCGAAAACCCTACTAAAGATGGAAGCCAATACCTTTCTCTCCACCTAAGAAGAGCTTCTAAAAGTGGTACTGGTGTATGCCGAGCCACCATGGCTAATGAATCTAATACTTGCTCATAAGCGGGATCAGATGGTCGAAGGTATTGTCCATCCTGCTCATAAATGGGATGGTGAGAAGGGAAACACAATTCACAACTCTAGAAATGTTAGTCAAAAAAGTCCAGCTCCTGAATTAGAATAGAATCAAAAATACTTCAGCGTGGATTTTTCATCAACAGAAATTCGACAAGTCAAAAGGTGAACAAGTAATATTAACCGGATGTATAAAATCAGCAATGATAAGAGAATTAAAGAGAAAAATGAAACCATTAAAGGATCGTCTCAGATCGAACAGTCATGGAATTCTGACTTTGCGGACAGAAACCAGTTCAAAACATAAAATGACGGAGAGGGATTTGGTCAATGAGCGTAAGATTATGAAAAAACTGTCAAGGGGCTTAAGACATTCAAACCATATCAGGAGAGTGAGCTTGAACTGGACAAAGGGGGAAGTTCTCTCCTGCTGGAAAGCAGTCCTCTCAAGAAGACCACATGCGCGTTTTAATCCACTGTGAGAGACGGGTGGACCTATACATTACAACTCCTAAAGGACAGGAATCCAGACGGTATGGATTAGATGCTCTTCAATTAAAGATCATTATCCCCGTAAAAAGTTCATGGAACAATTACCACAGAAATATTAGTTATTCCCATGAACAGTCTGAATTTCCCTCGGATCCAGCGAAACGACAATTGGTTATTTTTGAAACAGCACTGGATTTGATTCTCGTTCATCATCGTACGAGAAAATATTCCAACGCCGCCCATACTTGGGGACAGTCAACAATTCCAAGTGCAAACCACCGTAGAGTAGAGTGGACTAGCCACCGCAATAAAGTGTGAACACGAGATCTCCCCCGCTAAACGAGCGGAATTATCGCACTGGACCAAAATTGCCAAGAGAAGGGTCGGAGTTAGGAAATGCCGAGGGCATTTATCCCCTACCTGGGCTTGCGCTGTCTCGATACGGCGTCGTGCAAGAGGTAGGAAACGCTGGAGCAGCGCTTCCACGATCAACTTGGCCGCGCCGCCTGCCTTCATCGTCTGCCACTCCCTCCCCTCCTACTATGAAGCCCCAGGCAGCACCGCCATCTTCTTACGGGGATTATTCGCACCACTCTTCCAGCCGCCGCCGCGCCGTTGCAGCATTGTCCGACCTAGGAGGTCACCTTGTCAGGGTGGAAGACAGCGGGACAGCCGCCAACCGACGCCAATTGCGAGGCCTTGGATGGAGGAAGAAGGGTGGGAGGGGAGTGGGCGCGCTAGGGATCGGCCTCTCTCGCGCAAGTGCTGCGCGGTCTGCGTGTGAACAATTGCAGACCAGTCCTCCAGGGAGACAACTGCATGCCACCTAAATTACTTAAATACCCTTATTATTTATTATTACAATGAGACCCTACATCATGTAAATATTACAAAAAAATCCCCTGATCCAGGGCTTCCATTAATACGATAAGTTACAGGGGCTTAAACGAAATAAAAGCCGGGGAAAAACGACAGGAAACGAAAGGCTCCCAATTGGGCCGGGCCTAACAACCCAGGGCCCAACTGCCGCAGTACGGTTTACCTCTCTCTCTCTCTCCCCCCCCCCTCTCTCCCTCTCTCTGAGAGAGTCTCAGTGAAGCACAAGGGAAAAAACTGCACCCAATACAAAATTTAGAGGGCTATCCACAGCATGTACATGTTGATGACACAGCACGAGGACTCCGTCGAGAGGAGAGAGAGAGAGAGAGAGAGAGAGAGAGACGCCGGAGCCGGTCGCTCATCCCTACTCGGGGGCCTGGTCTTCGAGGCCGATGCTGTCGAGCCAGGGGACGATCTGCTCGGTCAACGGCCGCTGTTTAGGCGACTCGCTGATGCAGAGGCAGGCGATCTCCAGCACGCGCGACAGCTGCCGCTCCCGCTTCTTGTCGTAGATGAAGGGATCGAAGACCTCGGCTTCCCTCTTCTCCTTCCTCATCTGGATCACCCACGAGACCAGGTCTCTGCAACCCTTGGGCTTGCACATGTCGACGGGCCGCCGGCCGGTGAGAAGCTCCAGGAGGACCACCCCGAAGCTGTACACATCTCCCTTGAAGGTGGCGACGGAGGACTGGCCGTACTCCGGCGGGATGTAGCCCAGAGTCCCGACCAGGTCCGTCGTGACGTGGGTGTCGTAGGGGAGGACGAGCCTCGCGAGCCCAAAATCCGCCAGATGAGCTTCGAAGGCCCCGTCGAGGAGGATGTTGCTGGATTTGATGTCGCGGTGGAGGATGTGGGGCTGGCAGGACTGGTGCAGGTACGCCAGCCCCCTGGCGGAGCCCTTCGCTATCCGAAGCCTGGTCGGCCAGTCCAAGGCGGCGCCGCCGTTGGGATTCTCGTGGAGCCAGTAGTCCAAGCTTCCGTTCTCCATGTAGGAGTAGATCAGGAGCCTGTCCTTGCCTATCCTGCAGTATCCTTGGAGGAGAACCAGGTTGCTGTGCTGTGCCCTCGATAGCGCTTCGACCTCGGCCTGGAACTCCCTGTCCATCTGCCCGTAGTCGCCGGAGAGCCGCTTGATCGCCACCTTCGTCCCGTCCGGGAGAGTGGCCTTGAAGACCAGGCCGAATCCCCCACAGCCGATGATGTTGGCCTGGTCGAAGTTGTCCGTGGACTTGAGCACGTCGTCGATGGAGAGCCCCTTGTTCTCCCTGTTCTGGAACAGGAGGACGACCTTGGAGCCATGAAGACCAGCAGTATCCTCTGCATCCGTCGCCTCCTCGTCGTCCTTCTCCGGGTCGCCCACCCTCCTGGAACGGGCCCTCGAGAAGATCAAGAACACCAGAGCCGCTATGAATGCCGCCCCGACGGCGATTCCGATGGCCATCCCCGCGACGATGCTCTTGCTCCGCTTGCTGCTGCGCCCTTTGCTGAAGGGGGAGGAGGTCTCAGACTGGCAGGGGAGGACGTGGACGCCACAGAGGCCGGGGTTTCCCTCGAAGCTGGAGACTTTGAAGGTCGAGAACTGGCCTCCGGAGGGGATCCGGCCGACTAGCTTGTTGTAGGCCACGCTGAAACTCGAGAGAAAAGAGAGTCTGATCAGTGAAGGGGGTATCTCCCCTGTGAGACCATTGTGGGATAAATCCAGGGTCTCCAGCTTCTCCATGGCAGAAAGCTCGTCGGGAATAATCCCAGACAGGTTATTCCAGCCCAGCTCCAACACATGCACATTCCGAAGTCTCCCAAACTGCGGGGGGATGGATCCAGAGAGGAAATTATCGCTCAAAAGTATGGAAGGCTTGAAGCTGTTGACTTGATTATACTGGAGGCCCGCCGCGCTCCTGTTCGTTTTGCTGAAGAAGGGGAAATCCGCCGTAGAGGAATCGGGCATGGAACCGTCCCTGGAGACGAGGCTCTTCATCCGGGATAAGCTCTCCGGGATCGGACCCGTCAGCGAATTGTTGGACAGATCCAGGTAGAAGAGGAAGTCGAGGTCCCCGAACAACGGAGGGATGGTCCCCTCCAGCTTGTTCCACGAGAGATCGAGAAGCTGGAGCTTGGAGCAGCCGCTCAACCACAGCGGAACCTGACCGGATAGCCTACAGCTCGCCACCACGAGGAGCTTCAGATTGCGAAAACCTTGGATTCCGGCCGAGGGCATCCCCTCTCCGCGGAAGTTTATGGTGAGAACGAGATTGGTGAGGTTGGGGCACTGCTGGAGGGTCTCGAACGCTGAGGCGATATTGCTCAGGGAGTTGTTTGAGAGAGACAGGTATGTGAGCGACCGGAGGCCACTGAAGTTCCTGGGTATTTCTCCGGTCAGCAGATTCCGAGCGAGATTCAGGGTCTTCAGTTCCTGGCATTGGGCGATACCCTGAGGGATTCCTCCACGGAACTGATTCGAACCAAGATCGAGAAAGCTCAGACGAGGAATCCCCTTGAAGTCGAGATTGATCTCCCCACTGAAGGAGTTTCTCCGCAGATTGAGCACCTGAATCGTCGATAGGTTTGAGAGAGAAGGCGGCAGCTGGCCGCGGAACCAGTTCGACGACGCAGCGAGGTATCGCAGCTTCTTCAGTCCACCAAACATATCGGGAAGGTTCCCGGAGAAGCGGTTTGTGGAGATATCCAGCTCGACGAGGTTTGATAGATTACCGAGTCTGCTCAGATTGCCGGAGAGCAGATTATCTTGGAGATACAAGCGTGAGAGCGAAGCCATCTGGAACAAGTCATCCGGCAGCTCACTTCGTAGCTTATTCGAGTCGACGTATAGCTCAGCCAGGGAGCGGCAGTTCACGAAGCCCGCCGGAAAGGGACCACGGAATTGATTGAAAGAGAAGCGAAGCACTCTGATCTTGGTGGAGCTGCGGCAGATGCTGGTGTTGATAGGACCAGAGAACGCGTTGAACCCGACATCGAAGACGGAGAGGTTGGCGGACCCCGGAAGGATTGGATGGCTGCCGTTGAACTTGTTGAAGGAGAGGTTGAAAAGTTGAACTGAGGGCAAAATAGAATCCGCCGGGACGACGCCGGAGAGGTCGTTGACGCTCAAATCGAGCCGTTCCAGTCGCCGCAGTCGGAACAGCTCCGGAGGGACCGTCCCGCTGAACGAGTTGTTAGAGAGATTGAGAGATCGCAGACGATCCAGACGGGCTAACGAATCAGAGAGGACCCCAATGATTTCCCTCCGGCTGAGATCCAGCTCCACCACCCTTCTGCTTGAATTGGACGAAGTCGGCGAGGAGGAATCGTCGCAGGTGATGCCCGTCCAGCCACAGCAATCGATTGAGGAAGATGAAGATTCATTGAAATTCCAGCCGTCGATTGTTCCCGAACCGAGCTGCCCGGAGAACTCCTGAAGGGCCGCAAGGTCATCGCGATCACATGCCGAGGCCTGGGAATACACGATGGCAACCTGACAGAAGGAGAGACTAAGCAGCAGTAGCAGCAACCAGGAATTCCTCCTCTCCATCCGCATTCCAGAGAGAACCGCCCGGGAACCTGGACGGCCCCCCGGGAGGAAGTGACGGAAAGGCAAGGGGCGAGCAAATATGAGAGAAACTCAGGCGTATGACCCTTCGAGACTGGGCAGCTAGGGCTCCAAAATCCCCAATCCGAACGCCGCCCAGGAAACCTTCGCCGCCGAGAGGAATTCCCCGGCACCGCCGTCGACTATACGCACCAAAACAAACACAGAGCATGCGAAATAGCGTCTCCTGCGTAGATGAGAAGATGGGCATGAGAGGGAGAGAGAGAGAGAGAGAGAGAGAGGATGGAGGGAGAAGGAGAGGGATGGGGAGAAGGAGAGGGATGGGGAGAGGGAGATGAAGAGGGAGAGGGAGAGGAAGAGGAGCGGGGGACTCCCAGTCGCCGTCGTCGAGGGACCTAGATTTTTGACTATTACATTTTCTTTTTTTATATGTCTCCGAGGAACTCCGATCGGGGGAGGCAGGTGGTGGGGGGCAGGAACCGGAGTCTTTAACCGGAGATCGCCGGTGACTTCCGGCGCAGAGCTCCGGGAAGCAATCAAGTCAAAGGTCGGAAGGCCCTCGTCCCCCTTCTCTTCACCCAACCCCCCGCGACCGACTTCGAAAAGCTGTAGCTGTCTCTGTTTGTCCTCACGCCGGAGCAAATTGAACCGTGGAAACTGCGAACGCGACACCACGACGGAGGACGGCGACGTGGCGGTCCAGAGGAAGCAGACCCTCCCGCGGTCGCCGTTAGCTCCGTAACCGGGACGACAAAAACTAACCCATGTCAACGGCAGGAACAGTGGGAGCTGAAGCCGCCGCCGGTGATCGCGTTACGGCGGCGATGGAATGCTGATCGATCAGCTACAGGCCAAGATTTCAAGAGTACGACGGAAGCGTCGTTGACTTCCGGTACGGGGACGGGCTTCCGATTTCAAATATTTATCCCCATTTTTATAATCTTGTCGGCGAAGGTTTTGGTCAACTTTCTTAATAATGGTTTGGATTTGGTAGACGCGCAAACGTACATACGGGGAATAATATAATCGGATATTGAAGGGGGCTTCTTCTAGCCGGTTTGCCCGCTGACGCAGAGACGCTACGTTGGTCCCGATTCTATGATTGATAGAAGTCAACGGATCGAAAGATCTCGAACAGGTTAGGACGAGTACGCGAGCAACGCTCCTCTATTGAAGCGTTGAAATCGCCGGAAGCCACGTCATTTCCACCACCCGGGTCGACGCCGATTCGCGTGAAATCGACCAAGTGACGTTTTGGAAATTAGCGCAGGAAAATGCGGCGTCACGCGTATTTTTATTTAATCACGCATATTATCTTAATCCAGGCGTTGACTAATTCCCCCGAAAAAACCGAAATGCGTTCTAAAAAATCAGCGAGGTTGTGTTGCAAAATAAGAGGGCTTTGAAAAAGCGAGAAAAATAAAATAAAGATGAGTAAGAAGCATCTTAAAAGAGAGAGGAGACGTAGTTGTCACTAATCTAACTTAATCCCCACGTAATTAATGAGACGTTGGACGCGCTCACGAGGTTAGACCGATCCGCGTGGCAGATCGCGCCCACCGAGGCCACTTGGCCGTTCAAAGACGGGGGTGCGGCGGCTGGCCTTCTTTCGACCGCCTATCGTCATCTCTAACCCGTCCCGTCCACTTCCACCACCAAGTCGCCGCCGCCGCCCACGGAACTACGGCAGCCCATCGCGGGACGCCGGCGGCGGCTCCTTTCCCCGTCTTCACCGGTCCGATGTTGAAGCCCGTCGGGCGGCGGGCGAACTGTGAATCTGATTGATTAAACAAGAAAAAATAGTAAGAAAATCCGAGTTGAAATCGATGGGCCCATTTATCTCGTGAAGGCTCCCGAGGGCCGCGCCGGTGAGGTTGACGCGGTCTGGTTTATGGAAGAGGGCGAGACACGGGAAGGACGGAGTGGAAGAACGAGCATCCCGTGAGAACATCTCCCGTTTGCCGACCTTTCGATTACTAAATCTCAGTAGGGTTTCCTGTCACTCGTCAACCGCCCGGAACACCTCCGGTTTCTGGCGGGTAAGTCAAACGTCTGGGACAGTCTCGCCAAAGGGGCGCTGTGAATTTTCGGGATCGCCTGGGTGGATCGCGGTCAACGATCGATAAGGCGGCGGCGGAGAAGAGTCGAGAAAGCCGATGAACGGGTCCCATTTCTTCCTTTCGCCGGTATTCAGGCTGTCCCCCCTTCAATTCAAACGTAGGGGGCGCATTCATTACGGCGCTGCCCCTGGCGGGAAGAAAAGCCTGTCTGGTCCTCCGGGTTGGGGACGAGAGAGAACGCGCCACGTGGACAGAATCAGATATCGGGACGACCTCTTCGGTCAGCGGATGATAACAACACGAGGGCGTGCTCGCCTGCCTTCACACGAGTCTTTTCCGAGTCGTGGAAGAAGAAGAAGAGGAGGTTGACCGAGATGGCCAGTCGGCTCCCCGGAGGCCGTCTTCGTCGACGGCTCGTTACTCACCGGAACTCTCGCGCAACGTGGGTGGGGAGGGAGAGAGCGGGTCCTAATGTGGTTGACTTTAATCCATCCCGGGGGTCGGCGATGAATCGGAAAGTCAAAAATTTCAGAATATTCTTTACCGACTCCTCGGCGTTTAGATTGGGTCGAGTTCGAACGCCCCTTTCCCACGGCCATCGACCTTGCCCGGACGAAGCACGCGGACAAAGAAAACGACCAATTCAGCCTCCTTCTTTCACACGATCACAACAGGTTTACATCTCTCTCTCTCTCTCTCTCTCTCTCTCTCTAGATACACACGCGTTATATATATATACATATATATCACTTGACGACGGTACGTATACATCTAACCGAGGGGTGAAAAGATGGCTTCTTGGAGGGGGGGTGGGGGGTGGGATGTAGCTTTCATCACCCAGAAGGCAGCCCGTGGGAGGCTGCTTCTGTGGGTCAACCACGGGCGTTTTTCTGGTGCGCCGCCAACAACGATACATAAATTCTCTTATCACGAGCGGTCTTCACGCAAAGGCATGCCGGCGAGCGAGAGCGAAAGCCGGACGGTCGCTCTCGCTGCACGTCTGCATGCTCACGCGGAGGAGGAAGTTGCACCACTCCGGACTGGAAAAGCCGGGAGGAGGGAGCACTGCCTGCGGGGACGCCGAGCCCACGATTGCTCCCCCACTCAGCTGCGCTATTAATAACGATCAGCAGTAAGAAGAGGAGTGATAATGGAGGTAGTGGCGGCTAATGCTTCCACCATCCACGGCTCGTGAAAAAAGAGGAGAGGGACAGTGAGGAAAAGGGCAACCGGCCTTTAGTGGCGCTCGTCGTCTTCCCATTTGGGGACGGAGGCGACAAAACGCCGAACAGGCTGCGGGCGAGGGAGACGTCTGAGATTTCTCATAGCTCCTCCCTGGCGGGGTCAGCGTGATCAGAACGGTGGACTTTGAAGATTGAAAAGAGGGGGCCAAATATGGTATAATCTTCTTTCCAGCGCACAGGCGCGTCACTAAAACGGGGAATTATTCCTCCTCTCTTGGGGGCTTCACTGCCGGTGTTCTGCCGAGGTGGAGGCGACTTGCTCCCGGAAGAACGCCCCACGTTGAGAAGCCAGATGCTCGGACGGTGGCCGTCGAAAGAGCTCCGGAAAGGCGCGGCTTTTGGCAGCCGCCGCCGCCGCCGCCGCCGGGCCAGCGATCACCTGCCATCTGTGCCGAGAGAAATATTCTACGCGCTGTTCTTTGTGTTCGTCGAATAGTTTCAAGAACGAATGTGGGAAATCTCCGGAGATCCTCTGCCCGGGTGATGCGCGAGAGCTGTTCGGTGGATTCCCACTATGAACTCCCTCACCCAGCCGCTCACAATCAGGTTGCGTTGACTTTTAGTCAACTGTTCGTAGGACCCTGCCGTAATTCATTGTTTTGAAGTGGAAGGCAGGATCGTGCGTTGGCCTTAGATGATCTTTGTCAACCTCTCCGTTATTAAAATGAGAGATTTTGCTCTGATAAGCGCGATCAGAGACGCCGCCACTGAGAGCTACATCAACTCACGCGATGGTCCTGGGTTGACCCCAACCGTCCAACGAAGCCAACGTGCCAACTCCTAACTAAGAACGAGCCCAGTTTCGGCCCAGCCCACTTCCGTTTCAACCGTTGACCGCGTGCCACGAAAAGGCGCCCCGTGATTCCCTTAATCGGTTTCTTCCACCGCCTGCAACTCGTCGAAGGATTGATGAACTTAGAAGTCTGGACATTTTTTTCGTTAACTTAATTAAGTAACATATTTTTTCCCTGACGGAAAAATAATTTTTTTTTCGTTTTATTGGGCGAAAAGAAGAAAATTACGGTCCGCTGTGCCACGGTGGCACCGAACTTCGTCGGCGATCAGAAGATGGAGAGAAATCACCGGTGGGCTCCATCAGTCAGCTGAGGCGTCGTGTTCACGGTGACTCCGACCAATTGCTCCACTGCCTCCCCCCATTCCCCACTCGGGGATCTGTGCTGTCGCCGGAAGAGGGAGCCAGATCTTCGACATTTGATCTCTTGCGCCGGAACCGCCCCCTCTCGCAGTCACCGGATCATTCTTGCGGCGAATGGAGAGGCATTCGCTGTCTTCCTCCGACGGCGAGGACGATGGGGAGGCCCTCATTGCGCAGATGGAGACGAAGGCCCCGCCCCCACGCCGCGTCGCCGGGTTCGAGATTCGGGGGATCCCGGATCGCGTCGGCCGTGGCCTCGGCTCCAGCAAGAAGTGCCTCCTCGCCTTATGTTTACCGCTCCTCATCCTCGTCCCCTTCTTATTCTTCAATGCTGGGAGTCTGTCCCACGGCGTATCCGCCGTCAGCTTTGGTCCTCGCGCTGAGGGCAGTCAGATGCTAGAGGGAGAGCTACGCGCCCTCTATCTCCTCAGGAACCAGCATCTAGGGCTTCTGCGCCTGTGGAACAGAACAACCGCTGCTTCGACCCGATCCAGCAGCATTGTCACCTCTCCTCCTCCTCCTCCTCCTCTGGTCACAAATTCGAACTCTACCAACTCCAGTCAGCAAATCCATCACGGTGGTGATTCTCTTTTGCCATCACAGCCGTCCATCTCTTTCGAGGAGTTCAGGTCGGGACTGCTCGAGCAAATCAAGCTCAACCAGCGGATACAGAATGCCCTTCTTTCAACTCATCGGGGGATTCCTCCAAACATGTCTTCAGAGGAGACAGGTGAAAATTTAGACGATCTGTTAAGTAGCCCCGGCGTTCTTGATGTCTGTAAGAAATTGACCAAGCCTTCGGAGAGGAGGACAGTAGAGTGGAAACCCAAGAAAAATAGGTTCCTCTTTGCGATATGTCTATCGGGACAGATGTCCAACCACTTAATCTGTCTGCACAAGCACATGTTCTTTGCAGCCCTCTTAGGTCGTGTACTGGTACTCCCAAGCCCCAAGGTGGATTACCACTATGAACGGGTCATTGATGTTGACCACATCAATAAGTGCTTAGGCGAAAAAGTGGTCATCTCCTTTGATGAATTTTCGGAAATAATGAAGAACCAGATGCAGATAGACAGATTCATATGCTACATGGCATCGCCTCCTTGTTTTATTGACGAGGAACATGCGAAGAGGCTCAAGGGCTTGCGTCTCTCCCTATCAAAGCTTGAAGCTGCATGGCCAGAGGATGCAAAGTTGAAGCAGCCGAAGAAGAGGACTGTGAATGATGTTAGGAACAGGTTTTCCTGCAATGACAGGGTTCTGGCTATTGGGGACATGTTCTATGCCGATGTGGAGGAAGAGTGGATAATGCAGCCGGGAGGCCCCATAGCCCACAAGTGTGAGACCTTGATCCAACCAAGCCGTCTCATTATTCTCACAGCACAACGTTTCGTACAGACTTTCTTGGGGCGCAACTACATCGCTCTGCATTTCAGAAGGCATGGCTTCCTGCAATTCTGGTGAGTTTCACATCATTTCTGGCGTCCTTTCAATTCGTTTGCGTTGAAAACATGTTATTGCCTGCATAAGCATCTGCCTATGCGCGTGGTTTGGATGTCCTTAGTCCACTCAAGAAACGGTTCATTCATCAAGCTATTATTAGTTCCTGAATATGCATAAACATGGAGAAAGAACCACATTTATGTTCCTAAGCCTAAATTAAAACTTTGCTTATTTAGGGAATTTCAATTTATCTACAAGGTCAATTTGGCTTGTACAAAAACATAAAACTTAGTCGAGTTAATAGAGTTTTTCATTTGAGGTGTCATATTCAGGAAAATGAATGCGACGTTCTCTGGTTTTGTCATTCATTTTCCTCGTCTTTTATCATTCTTTTATGACGAGGGCATAACCAGATCACATCTTTCCCTTGTTTGTGGGGTGGGAGTTCTGGTGGCAGAGGAAAAGTCCGTTGGATTTTTCTGCTGACTTGTCTCTACGCGTGGAACCTGCTGTCCGTGAGGTTTTGTTTATCATTGATACATTTTCCCGCATGACTAACTTCCATTGAAATCTGTGATTATGATTTCAGTCATGATTTTGAAGTGAATCCTGAATTTTATGTTTTCAGAGGATGAATTTGGGTGGAACTAAGGTTAGAATGTTCACGTGGAGTGTGTTAAGAGAAAGGAATCCAACAAACAGGGTTCTCTGACAATCTCCCCTCTGAAATGTCTCAATAATTTCGACATCTTTCTAAGTCTCCCATCCCCACGTGCTTACCCTGCCAAATGTACACCATGTTGAGAAGATCCTACTTACGTGCCCTGGGTGTGCGTGCAAATCTTGCATCGCCGTTCCTAGCTCGACTCCACTATCTAAATGAGCTGTATTGGCCCCTCCCACCTGCTAGGGTTCCAGTCATAACAACTGTGAACTTCGGACTACCTGGGCCTAGGATACTCATCATTTTCTTTTTGGTTTAACGGGTTCCACTTGGTAAGCATTGTTCTTGGGTTAACTTTCTTAGTTTTAGAAGTGCTATATGTTAGTTCAAGTTGAACAGAACATCCAGCCAGTCAGGCATGCGCATGCACCATTTCCTGCAGTCGTGTCAGCAATTGGGTTAAGATTGGTAATTATGCATGATGTTCACAGTAGGGGTCTAGGGATTGAAATGAAAAATTGATGCTGGGGACAGTTGTCGCTTAAGCTTCAGTTATTATCAGTGGCAGTATTGTGATAGGACCAAGCCCGTATCCAGGAATCTCAAATGGGAGGGGAGAAGATGACGAGAGGAAATAGCATTACGCCGAGTTCAGAGAATCGTCTGAGAGGGATAAAGACAGATAGCAGGGTCCCGAGGAGCCCTAGAGGAAACAGACAATGGGGAAATAGTTGAAGCTCCCGCAGGAACCCTAGAAGCTTAGAAGAGAAAGGGAATGAGGGGAGAAGGGTAGATAAGGGGATAAAGGGCTCGAAAGGGAACCCTTGATACCGAGCTGTCTCTAATGCCGAGTCCATCCTCCTCCCCATCTCGGGGTATTTATACGAGCCCATGTTGATTTGGTTTAGTTGGGTTCGCTTGTTGGACTGCCCCCTGTTGAGCCCCTCTCTCTTTGGTACTGGCTCGAGTGCGCCTGCGCTCATACGACTTCAGGTGAATCATATCATATTGCCAGCAAAAATCATCGTAGTGATAGTGGGGTTGGTGACAAATGTAGTGATGGCTGCCAAGTCTACTAGTTTGCAGTGCAATGTGATTATATTGGTAATGATAATGTGTAGCTGGAGTTTCGAAATTGAGAGAACGGGTGAGAATGGATTGAGGATGATGCTGATAACTGTGCCAATTACAATGTCATTGACAAAAGATGAGGGGAGGTGGTGATGATTGAGTGTGGAGTAGTGTCATCAGTGATCATCAGGAAGGGAGCATCTTTCCTTGAAATGAAAGTTGTTCGAGACGGTTTTAAGCAAAACAGATGATCTTTGTACTTGTGTCGTGCTCTATTTTTTAATTAGCACAGTACAGTCTCATCCTTCTCTATTAGGAAGCTATTCTTTTGGTACAATAGCAAACGAAATTTTCTGTCCGAATAAGTTGCCTTCACTCTGCTGTTATGATATGTACATTTTAAAATTATGCCGCTGTGAAACAGTATTATCTCCTTGAGAACATACTACCCTCTGAGTTACTTATTAGGGATCATCCCTTATGTAGTTGTAAATCCAAATTAATCTTTGAAAACTTGTCAGATTACATCTTTTTTGTGACTAGAGTCCTTAATTCCGTGAGGCTTGCATAACATAGTTTTTCAACCTTTCTTTCTCGAATGAATTCCCCATCAGGGGGATATTCCTTTGCCAAAAAAATCAACGTATAATCTTGACTTGAGCTGACCGTATTATACGCATCAGAAGATTGTCACGTCTTCGAAGTTAGACAAGAGTGCCCTATTAAATGAATACAAAATAAAATAAATATTTCCTTATGGATTAGTATCTTCTCATGTTACTGTCCTTTTCTGGAATTGATCTGTTCACCAGCGACTTACGCCCATGCTTTGCGATATAGAAGAACCATGTCTCGATGTCCGATGACATTTCTGTTTGATGCATTTTTTATCCTTCAACAGTGTAACCTGATAACCTAGAAATCTCCTCACGAGAATGAGTTTTTGAGACCTCTGTTTTGGAAGGTTCAGCTTTGGTTTGGAACTCCGTATCCTGAATTTAGCCAATATAGCGAAGGTGTTTCCACCAAGTCCTTTCCGATTTAATAATATTTTATATTTATTTATGGATGAATTTGGATGAAGGAGACTTACTATGACTTTGGATGGTGCCCTTAAGCTTGAGTATTGAAGCTGCTATTTTATGCTACTCATACTCATTCCCCTCTGTCCTTTCCTAGTCCACTTGTTGCAAAGGAAAATATGAAGAAGAAAGAGAAGAGTCACATCTCTTGTTTTCATCAATCTTTCCATAATGCATTGTTACAGTTTTTTTTTATTACCCTTATAGTGAATTTTCTGCTTGATGGTGTGGTTTCGCATTTTTGAACTTTGACTCGAGTTGAACCAACCCAGGGTTGTTCGAAAATGTTCAGGAAACTGGGACTTGTGGGTAGCTTCTCCATCTATTGCTTGCATAATGAAGCTTCAAGAGGATTCATTCTTCTTGAATTAATTTCCTTGACCATACAAAAACTTGACCGAGTTGCATTTTCCGCTTCGGCTCCATTACACTGGTTCCAATTTTAGAATCGAGCTGCGGAAGTTTGTTTAGATTGCACGACTCAGAGGGTTTCATATTGTCTCATAAACTACTAGTATGCGTGCTCAAGAAATCGCTCTAACAATGTGAGTTCTTTCTCGGGCAGTAACATAAAGGACGAGAGCTGCTTCTTCCCTGTTCCGCAAGCCGCTGAATGCATTCTTCGGGTAGTGGAGAAAGCCAACTCTCCGGTTATTTATCTCTCTACTGACGCAGCAGACAGCGAGACCAATCTCCTCCAGTCGCTAGTCATGTCAAATGGCAAGGTGATCCCTCTAGTGAAGAGACCAGATCACAACTCAGTCGAGAAATGGGACGCCTTGCTGTATCGGCAACGCATCGGGGGAGACAATCAGGTAGGGCTCCTGGGCCTGGGCCAGATTCGTTCTCTTCTGTCCAATTTAATGCCGCCCACGAGGTATCCCCTCTCTGCACGCTTGTAAATTCTTCACTTCCCTTTCTCCTCCGAAGGTCGAAGCCATGCTGGACAAGACAATCTGCGCCATGTCGAACGTGTTCATTGGATCATCCGGCTCCACGTTCACCGACGACATATTCCGGCTCCGCAAGGACTGGGGATCTTCGTCTGCTTGCGACGAGAACTTATGTCACGGGGAGCGGCCAAACTTCATTGCCGACGAGGAATAAAGGTAAAAGGGGTGCTGAACGGCAGTTTTGTTCTCCATTTTATTCACGCCCGAGCCGGCGGATTCATCCTGCGCGCTGTTGCGAGCAGTTGCTCATGCATCGTCGTGTGGCCTGCGTGCGTTGTGAGAGATCCACTCACCGGCTCGGGTAAGGGCCCGTCTCTATCTCCTGTTGAAATAATCCGCCTATATGGGCTTCCTCGTGTTTATGTTATAGAGCAGAGCAGGCGGAGAGATCTAGCTGTGGTTTCATCAAAGACTAAACACATTTCGACAACCAACGGCAAACGCCAGATTCGAAGTCCCCGTCAACACGGGCGTGGGATCGTCCCTTGAATCGGTTCCCACCGTGGGCTTTCCTCTCTGCAAGTGAACAGTGCAACCTGGGTTATGCGCCGCCTTCGGACCGGGCCACCGCGGCTGGCAAATTGAAGGTGCACAGTGCCGGCCCCGCCGCCGCAGGGGAACAATCGCAGCTGGCTCGTGGCAGGCAGGTTCTACAGCGCCGCTCTTAAGTAGCGAGGTATCTGCAGCTCCTATTCTATTCGGTTTACCCCTCGCCGTGGAGAGCTCCTGGGTGCAGGTCCTCTGTTTTACACATCCCCAGGAATATCCGGTTGACCTGTTCCACCTGGCTAGGATCCACCTCTTCGGTTGATGGCGAGGGTGCAGTAAATAAGTATCATCGTCCCCACGCTGGACCTGAAAGATGGCAATGCCGGGACTGTCACAGCACACTGGGAAACCATTCTTCTGCCATTTACAGCATCTAGAGCAGGGTTTAATAACTGCGAAGGGGGCCCGGCTCCCAGATCCGTCATGTTGTTCATGCCCACTCGCGGGACCGAGCAGAGAGACGGAATCGGTGGTTAAAAATGGAGCGGTGGCCTCTTCCGCTTCCTAGCTCTCAAGGGTTTCAATGGATGGGGGAGGCGCAGGGGAGGAGGAAGAGGAACTCACATGGTGGCGAAGAAGAGAAGTATCTTTCTGGGGTGGACGGCCGTCAGACGGTTGAACCTCCTGCACTTGCCCTCGCCCGCATCCGCCAAGCTGGGTACACTGGCAGCAGAGCCAGAGGCTCTGCTGGCCGCCAAGGGCTGCTTGAACTGGTCAAGCTGCGAGGAGACAACTGCAGGAGAAGACACCCCGGTGAAGCTAAGGGGCCTAGCCAAAGGACAGCAGTGCAACTCCCAGACTGTATAACTCCTCCCGTAGGAAGGTGGTTGGCGACTGTCAGATGAATAAAAGCCACGTCCTCGCTTCATGGCAGGCGCCAATAAAAGAAGAGCAGGGAATATAACTAAGCTAGCAGCCGACGGACCTTTCACCGTAAACTTCTTGGACACATCGTCGGGCTCCTGCTCCTCGGGGCCCCGTCTCTCCATGCGGCTCGAGCCCTTGCGGGACAGGGCTTTCTGCAGAAGCAAGCCCCAATGTCATTTTTATGTCTTAAAATGGTTTTAGAGAGGAGATTGGCAGGGCCGCTCACGGTCATCTTGGGGCTTCCGGAGCATTTTTCTGAAGGCTGCGCGAGGCTTTCGATGTCCAGAACCAAGCTCCCCCCCATGTCCAGAGCTGCTGCGTTCTGAGCCTGCGACGGACAGCAAGATTAGACGCGGAAGCTGCCCTCCCCCCATTGATCAAGGTGCTCCAACCCTTCTGTCATCTGAGGACAGACTGACTTCCCGCCGTGACCCAGAAGGCCACCATGGAGCGGATCGGAAGGAATTGGGAAAAGGGGGAGGGGCGCTACTACCTGTGCAGAGCCCTCCTCCATTGGCCGAACGCAGAGGCGCTGCTACCTCCCAAGCCGCCGTCCGCCGTCACCACCTATACGGAGCCGACTTGACTGTTAGATAACCCAGCTGACCAGGCGCAAAAAACCAATCCAACTCGAAATAGTCGCCGGAGAAACTAAGTCCCGAGTCTAATCTGTGGACCCAGACGGCTGGCTCATCTCATGGATTTATATGAAGACCGACCGGAACCTGTCAAGCCTTATAAAACAGTAATCAGGGCGAATCAATCACACCATACAAGCGGCGGATCAACGGAATGAGCCCATGTCTGGAGCTTGTCTGATCTACCAACGACATCTGGTCTTCCCTGGGCATGCTGGCTCTGAGAAAAATGGGATACAGTTCCTTCTGGGCGAATTAAACAGACTTAAAGAATCGATTAATCAAACCTACGCTTCGAAAAAGAGGGTGCGTGGGAGGGACTGAATACCCTACAAGAGAATATGATATGGCGAGGTCTCCCCAGCCATAGGGAATACCTGGAGGGTTGCGCTAGCTCTTGGCGGCTCCCTTGGGCGATAGATACAGCATTGATGAACCTTGAGTTCCAATCAACCACCGGCGGTCCCCAGAGCCCTCTGAGACGTCCAACCAAGGAAAAAAAAGAAAAAGAAAAAAGGGGAATGAATCGCTGGGATGAAGAACGGGAGCTTCGTTTTCCGTGTTCGTAATGGCTGCATGAATAATATAAATAAAATGGAAGAGAAAAGGAGAATGACGAGTTCGGCAATGGCGTCGCAGTCACATTCTTGCATTACTCTGTCGAACTTTGACGCGAGAAGAAGAGAAAAGAAACCGTCTTTTCAGCTCGGACAGGTACGACTCGTGCTACAAATGGGAAGACAGTTTCCGGGAGGAGGGAGGAAGAGAGAGAGAGAGAGAGAGAGAGAGAGAGAGAGAGAGATCCCGTTCGTCCCCCACAGACTGATGGGAGCGGGGGTAGTCACTCCGCTTGAAATAAGAGAATGGAGCGCGTATAAACTTAACCCAGCGCCGAGAAGAAAGAGAAAGCAAAGCAGGGATAAGGGCCGGCACATGTGATGGAGAAAAATAGCAGAGGTAGGAAGTCAGAAGAGGAGGAACCAAGAAGCATGGATGATGGAGAACAATCTGGAAAAGCTCCTCCCCGCTCCACGATAACCCAAATGTGAAGCTTTGGCCACTCCAACAATCTACAAAACATAATGCCGGCGGTAGTGGAGAAGTTGCCAGAGCATTTGCTCCTACCCTTTCCAGCATCAATCCAAAAACAGCCGTCAATCCCTCTCATCTCCGCGCCAATCCCTCTCTAGCCCTTTTCCCGTCTTTTAAGAACAAAAGCATAAAAAACCAAGAAGAAAAGAAAAGCACAATGGCGGGATATTCACCAGGCAACCGCCGACCGTCCGTAGGCGAATGCGTCCAACGCAAGCTTTGGAAATGGGAAGGGGAGGAAATGCAGTAGGGGAAGCAGAAGAGAAGGGAAAGAGGAGGAGGAAGAAGAAGAAGAAGAAGAAGAAGAAGAAGAAGAAGAGCAGCTCCCAATGGGGATCGAAAATAGACAATACTGGGAGCCCACTGGAATAAGAAATGAGGAGCGAGGTGTGGAGCGCTGCCCACCGTTCCTCCTCTCCCGTCCCTGAGCTTATCTTTCACGCTGTCTTCTTTCGTCGCCTTCCTGCAGCTGCCACTGCCACTGCCACTGCCACCGCCTCTGCCAAGCTCCTCGACCTCGGGGCTCACTGTTTGCTTCGGGCCTCGCCGCGGCTACCGTAGCCTCTAGGTCTTCGGCATAGAAGCGTGGAATGGAAGAGTTGGTACAGAACCAGAAACAAAGGCCGAGCGAGAAGACCAACCCCCCCCTCCCCTCTTGTCTTCTCTTTCTTCAGAGCCTTCACCGCCACCCTCCGTTTTCTCTCTCTATCTCCTCCCCCTCGCCCATCACCTTCACCCCAGCAGCGGTCAACCACCCCCTCCGTTGCACATGGACGCGTGTGAAAAAAAATTCTCCGTCTCATGGGCGTCTCGAGAACTGTGGGGCCCACAACTCACGTGCCCCTTCACTCCCCCTCCCTTCACAGATGCACGCTCCCGAGTCCGCCGCCCATCACGTGAGGATCCAACGGCTCTTACGCGAGATCAGCCTTCATCCTGGCCCTGCGAATGGTGGACCCACCGCGAAACGACGAGGGTCTGGTGGGCCTCCAATGAGCTTGCTGGAATCCCAAATGGGCCCGGGCCACCTGGGCTACCGCCCATCTGGCGTCAGCTGTGATTCTGAGCGGGAAACTTGGAGGCACATAAACAAATCTGACGGCCGATCCGCCAATCGGAAGATCGGACGGTCAGAGCCCACCAGCGGGAGATTGTCGGATTCCCCGACCAGCGTCCGCTCGACTCCAAACGCGCTAGGACCGCTCGATCCTACTCCTACGGTCAGGATTGGCCTACCGACGCCCCGAGAGAACGTGGCGGGGGTCAACCGATCGAACGGTGGAAGAGACGAAATCGAACCGTCCAATACGTGGTCTCTCGGATGAAGAGACCCCTAGGATAGGGCGTACGCCTACTCTAATCACTTCACGTCGCCTCCGTCAGACGCCGTCCACTCCACCGTCAAGTCGCATGTCCTCGTAAAAATAAAATCAGTATAATCGCTACTTTTTTCTCATGCCCCCCTTCGAAAGATATGATTTATAGATCATGTCCTCGATTCTCAGTCGTTCGAAATAAGCAAGCGCCTTAGAAAGTAATTGGGCCTACGTATAGGCCCATTTATAAATAATGTTGAGCCGGCCCAACATGATTCCGTGCTGCGTTCTATTCTGCGGCTTTGCAAAGCACCTCTCTGGGGGTCTCTCGGTCTGTGTTTCCATGAGCCGGCTGGCCGACGTGCTGTACAGGAATGGCGAAGACCCAGCTCTGGCATGGCGGCTGTTCAAGCACTTCCTCCAGTCCCCTTGCTCCACCAGTTCCCTCCGGCCGTGGACCGCCATCTCCCGCATCGTCGCGAGGGCCCGCATGCTACCGGAGATTCGGGAGCTCCATCGCCATCTCCTCGCCCTCTGCTCGCCTGAGACGGCCTACGGCGCGCTCGCCGTCCTCGCGCAGGCTTCGGCACGGTCTGGCCTTCTGGATGAGGCCTTGTCGCAGTTCCTCTCCCTCCGCAGCCGCTTCTCCTCGATAGTTCCTCCTCTGCGCCTTTACAACTCTCTCTTGGAGTCGTCGTTCAAGGGGAATCGGCCGGATTTGGTGGAGCTCGTCTATAAGGATATGCTCGTCTCCGGGGCCTCGCCGGAGACGTACACATTCAACATGTTGATGCTCTCTCTGTGCGAGTCGGGTCGTCTGGCTGAGGCTCGCCGGCTGTTCGATAAAATGCCAAGTAAAGGCTGTGCGCCGAATCAATTCAGCTTCGGCATCCTGGTCCGGGGATACTGCAGATCAGGGCTCAGTGTTAAAGCTGCGGAGCTCTTGAACATGATGGGGGCTTTCCATTGCTCTCCAAATCAGACGATCTACAACACATTGGTATCCGGGTTCTGTAGGGAAGGCAAGGTTGATGAGGCAGAGAGATTGGTGGAGAGAATGAGAGGGGAGCATCTACACCCAGATGTCGTCACCTTCAATGCAAGGATATCCGCTCTTTGCAAGGCAGGCAACGTTGCAGAGGCTTCCAAGGTCTTCGAGGACATGCAGAGGAGTGACAGTGAATTAGGCTTGCCTAGGCCCAACTCGGCCACGTACAGCATAATGCTCGATGGGTTCTGCAAAGGGGGAATGATCGCCGAGGCTGCGGGTCTGGTCGAGACCATGAGAAGGGACGGTCTGTTTGGGAAGCTGGAGACCTACAACATATGGTTGTCTGGTTTAGTGAGGTGTGGAAAGCTGCTGGAGGCCCGGGAATTGCTGTCGGAGATGACACAGGCGGGCGTCGGACTTGATATATACACATATAACACCATGATTTTCGGCTTGTGCAGAGATGGGCTGATCTCAGATGCCCGGTCGCTGATGAAGGTGATGAGAGACAGAGGAATCGAGCCGGATACGGTGACCTACAGCACGATGCTGCATGCGTATTGCGCCAGAAGGAAGGTCTCCGAGGCCAGTCGGGTTCTTCACGAGATGGTGAGGGATGGGTGCCCTCCGAACGCCTTCACCTGCAACATCTTGCTGCGAAGCCTTTGGAGGGAAGGCAGGAGTGAAGAAGCCGAACGACTCCTGCGGAAGATGAACGAAAAGGGCCTTGAGACGGACAAGGTGACCTGCAACACGGTGGTCGACGGCCTCTGCAAGAGCGGAAAGGTGGACGTGGCTATGGAGATCGTCGGGGACATGTGGCTCCATGGGAGCGCATCTCTTGGGGAGTTGGGAAGCATGTTTCTTGGTATGCTAAGCGATGCCGGCGATGGCGCGAAGTGCTCTCCGGACGTGATCACCTATTCGTCTGTGATCAGCGCGCTGTGCAAGGCGGGGAGATTCGATGATGCGAAGAAGAAGTACCTCGAAATGGTGGGGGGGAACATCTCTCCCGACCAGGTCATCTATGAAACCTTCATTCACGGTTTCTGCGAGCACGGTAAGCTCTCCTCGGCCATCAAGGTTCTGAGAGACATGGCGAAAGGATGCCGCAGCCCGAGCGCCAGGGCCTACAACGCTCTGATCCACAGCATGGGCCGGAAGAACCAGTTCGACCAGATCGACGTCTTGAAGAAGGAAATGCGAGAACGAGGGATCGCCCCCGACGTGTTCACTTACGACAATCTCATCAGGATATTCTGCGAAGAGGGCAGGGAAACAGAGGCCGCCCCGCTGCTGGATGAGATGTCGAACAGGGGCATCTCGCCATTGATTTCATCTTTGAGGTGCCTGATCTCGGCCTTTTGCAAGTCGGGAAACTTTGAAGCGGCTCTTGGATCGTTTCAGAAGGGTCTATTCTTATGCGGCGGCCGAGAGGACGCCCTCTACAGCCTGATGTGCCGCGAGCTCTGCGCCCATGGGAAGCTGTCCGAGGCCAAGCAGCTCTTCCGAGCCGCCGTGGAGAAGGGCATCGCCGTTGAGAATGCCTCGTACAAGTGTCTGATCGAGGAACTGTGCAGAGGAGACAAGGCGGACGACGCCCGCGCCATTCTCGATCTCCTGACGAGCAGAGGGTACGTTTTTGATCCCGCCGCCTTCATGCCAGTGATCGATGATCTGGGCAAGAAGGGCAGCAAGCAGGAGGTTGACCGGCTCTCAGCGCTGATGATGGACATGATCTCCCTTCGCGATGAGACAAGTTCCAATCTTTCCCACTGCCGGAGGGGAAGGAAGGGCTTGACGACGTTGGCAGCCTCCAAAGGGAAAGACTTAGCTCAACGGCGGAAGCAAGATGGGCCACCGGACGCCGACTGGCAGGCCACATTAAACAAGTATGCGCATCCATATGAACCCACCCGCTCTCCTCCTCATTTCCCGATTCTTGGAGGAGAAGAAAATTAATTATTGGCCCTCCTCTCCTCGCAGGGACGACGGGAGCGGAACCGCCATGAAGATCCTCAAACAGGTGCAGAGAGGCTGGGGCCAGGGCGCCATTCCGAGGCTGAACCCTCCGAAGGGTGATGCTCACAGAGACTGGCTGGACGTAATCTGACTGTGCATAGCTTGTTCATTTCCCCGTCTGTCGGGAGAGCCCTCGACGAGCCGGCGAAATTGCCAGCGGCGACGGGATCTCCTCACTGCCCCAGCTGGCACTGTTCCAGAGTGCGTGGCGAAGACCTCGGGTTGGCTCGAACCCTAATATTTTAATGCACGAAACAAGTGGGGGGGGAACAATTCAGAGTCGTTACATGCATAGCGGCCCGGCATGGATCGCAGTGCTGACTGATGGTACCCCCCGCGTTCTTAAATGCCGCCAGTGGTATAAGCCGAGCGAGCCCGTTGGCGACTAATCCATCGATCATCGTTTTCCGAGCGATGGGGCTTTGACCGGCCCATTTGACATGCGATGGGTCGGACGAGTTTGTGGGTGTTTGTGAATAAATATCTTGACCAAGATCAGACCGGCGTATCAGATTTGACGGGGAAATCGTATCGAAGTGATCGAACCATGCAAGTGATTAATTAAATACGATGGGAAATCCAGGTGAGTCAAAGCTGGTGGGCTCATGGGGACCAGATCCAGATCTGTCTATCGCCACTCAGAGCGCCCGATCTATGCGCGTACCGCGGTTAGCGACGGGGAAAGACGGCGACTGTAGGGGACGTGAGTCTGGCCGAGTTCATGTTCAGTAGTCAACGCACGAAGAGCGTACAGGGAAAGTCAACAGCAAAGCGGCGCGGAAAAGTTGAATCGATTCTTTTGAGTGACAGGCATCCGATTTTCGGCCGTTACGACGACGACCCCGCTGCCTCATTATTGAGGGGGCACGCGAAATCGTCGCAAGTCGCTTCCATCGATCGGCGAAGACCGGCGGAGGATATTCTCTGCGATCGTCCCTAGGACGGCGACATCCTTCACGGCGGATTAAACACTTTGTACGGGTTAATTTTAGAATTTATTAATCCGGGTAAATTTAAAGTTGACCCATCTGCGGAACGAAAGATGCGCGTCGCACTCCGAAGCTCGGGTTGTGGCGGCGTCCGGCCGATTTCCACCCACCGCCGTCGGCTCTCTCTCCTTTAAAAGGCCCTCCAAGTACTCCCCTCAATCCCTGTACCCCGTACTCTCATTCCCTTCAATCACCAGTAGAGAGAGAGAGAGAGAGAGAGAGAGAGAGAGAGAGAGAGAGGATCATGGAAGGACCCATCTGCGAACCACCCTTCGTAGCCAGGTACGGAGAATTTTTCCGCGATTCTTCCCGCAGCGACACCCGCCGGAGCCTGCACCGTGAGAGGGAATGTGAGCTGCCTTTGGTCGATCTCGGAGGTCTGAGTAGCGGCGACGAGCGCGAGAGGCAGGCCTGCGTCGCGGCCATGGCGGAAGCTTCTTCGGAGTGGGGCTTCTTTCAGGTTGTGAACCACGGGATCAGCCGAGAGCTCCTCGAGGAGATGAGGAGGGAACAGAAGAGCCTGTTTGAGATGCCCTTCGAGAGGAAGTCCAGCTGCTGCAAGCTCCTCAACGGCTCTTACCGGTGGGGAACGCCGACCGCCACGCGCGCCAGCCAGCTCAACTGGTCCGAGGCCTTCCACATCCCTCTCGCCAACGTCTGCGAGGCCAACGAGGAGGACCCCTCCAATGGAGATGAAGAAGAATTCACCTCCCTGAGGTAATAACACCACCCCTTCCCTCTCTCCCAGCTTCACTCGTTCTTCCCATCACGAGGGCGTCGAGCTTTCTGCTGTGCTCCACCGGGTGCAATGGCCATGAATAGTATCCCCGATGACATGCAGAGAGATTCTTGTGCCTTATCAGGGAGGCAATGGAGAGGTTCGCCAGCGCCGTCTCCGAGCTCGCCGCGACGATCGCCGGAGTCCTCGCCGGCAACCTGGGCCACCGGGGAAAGCTCCCGACGGAGAGCTGCAGCAAGGCGTCGTGCTTCCTCCGTCTGAACCGCTACCCGAGGTGCCCTTTCTCGCAGGAAGCCTTCGGGCTGGTGCCTCACACAGACAGCGATTTCATCACCGTTCTCCACCAAGACCAGGTCGGGGGCTTACAGCTGATGAAGGATTCCAACTGGGTCGCCGTCAGACCGAACCCCGACGCCCTCATCGTCAACATCGGAGACCTTTTCCAGGTGAGCCCCGCCGCGCGGCAGCGCTCCACTCGTCTCCGTAGCCTGTTTTTCCACAGTCACAGCTGGCTCCCCCGCAGATTCGTCCAGGTTCCGCCGTTGACATCGGGGCCTCCTCACATGGAGAGACCCGATACGAAGTGGACTGATACCATGAATACTATTTGCACACAATCCCCGGCCACTGTTCTATAAATCATCATAATTCTTTATAAAAACCCGTAGTTCGGAATGAATGATTTCACCGTTTGCATCACGTAAATTCTCCTCTTGAGACGGATAATATTTCATGTTTTCGCAAAACTCTGGTGAAGTTTTCACAGGGAGCAGCACGTCTTCGAGTCGAATCCACTCACACAAAGAAAAGTCAACTTCCCAAGTTAACGAGATGATGATTTACCCAAGAAGTTGTTTATTTTACTGACGTACGACGACACATCGTCTTGTTAGGGCATCACAATCGTCACCTTGGTCCCCAAAAAAACTCCTTATAATTCACCCTTCTAATTGAATGCCCCAGGAAGATGTGCTCTGCGTGGCAGGCAACCTTCATAATTTACTAAAGGAGGGTTGACTCACCAAGTCTGTCAACTCTTGCGGCGGATCATGCTCCCCTGGAGCCGACTTTTAGGGAAAGCGGCGCCGCTTTCCGGCGGAGTTGGCCACCAGCGGGAGTCTTCTACTTCTTCGTCTTCTTCGTCGTCGTCATCTTCATCTTCTTATTCGCCTTCTTCTGTCGGCAGGCGTGGAGTAACAACGCGTACAAGAGCGTGGAGCACCGGGTCCTCGCCTGCAGCGACAAGGAGAGGTACTCCGTCGCCTACTTCATGTGCCCCTCCTTCGATTCGGTCATCGGCTCCTGCAGCGAGCCCTCCCCCTACCGGAAGTTCACCTTCGGCGAGTACCGCCGGCAGGTGCAGGAGGACGTCAACGCCACCGGCCAGAAAGTCGGCCTCCCCAGATTCCTACGCTAGCTCTTCCGGCCGCCAAGATTGTTGCCAAATTTATCAACAAAGTAATATCCGATGAAATATCGTACAGTTGCTCATCTGCCGACCCTTTCTGTATACGCGATGTGAATGATCAGGGGGGGGTATTCAGCCCAACGATAATTCGACAATCCAAGTCAACGCAGAGCACGCACCCGGGCCCATTTCCGATTCTACCGAATCTCTTGATGGGAGAGCAGCCAAAATAATTCTTTTTAAGAATTTGGCTCCTGACAGAGTGATCCAACTCCTGTGCGACGACTTCCACCACCGCAGGTCTGACGGCAGCATTCATCTGCAAGAACGTCTCAGCTGCCGGTGCCGTATAACAGCGATGAATCAAGGGAAGAAGGTCAACGGAGGAGGCCATAAAAACGCTGAAAGCTCATCAGAATTCCCTCCTCCAAGATCGCTCCGAGAAGCTGGCGAGACATCTGCTTCGTAAAGGCCCATTCTTCTTTTCCATATTTTGGTGGAGCAGACTTGCACTAATTTCCGGATAAAGAGCACCATATAATATACACACATATATATATATGCTTCTCCAGATCCATATATATATAGATATATGGCAATCAAAACAGAGAGAAACAAGCAAAGGTCTCCCTCTCCAGAGAGCCCCAGAACGCAGGACCACCCGACGGAGGGGCTCACAGGGCGAGGAAGAAGAAGCGAGACCCAGGAGGCTCATCTCCTCGACCCTCTCACTAGTCACAGACCGATGTGGCCTTTCTTTGCCGGTCCCTCTGCCTCGTCATCCATCTCCCACATCTGCGGAAAGCCTGCCAGCAGATCGTAGGAAAGAGAGTACACACCGAGGGCGGCAATCCCAAGGCTCGAAATTTCCCGGCGGCGCCGTTGGCCTGCGCCTAAAGACCCGTGCCCCTCGTGCAGGCGCGGAGCAGGAAAAAAAAAAAGATTATATTATTACATTTTTTTTCTCTCTCTTTGCCACCCAATGTCTCCATCTCTCGCTCGTTCGTCGTAAGAAAGAGACGTTCAACAACGTGGTTTCCTCTACGATTCCAAGACAGAAAGACGAGGTTGCACCCGTCACTGAAGGAGAGGAAACCGCGAGCGTGCACAGTATTTAACCCGCCGGCGGCGGCCTGGGCGGGTCTTCCTCTCCTCCGCCCACCATGGCCTCCGCAGGAGCCACAGAGCTGCTCGTGATTTCAGCCTCTTGAAGAACAGAGCTGGTGCCGGCGGCGTAGGCCAGGGCGGCGGCAGGGGGGCCCGTCTTCTCAGAAGTGGGGGAACCAGAAGCGAGCTCCTCGGATTGCCTCGGCCCGTTCAAAGCGTGGCAGTGTGGGCAGTAGTAAGTTATGTAGGGGAAATCCTCCTTTCTAGCGAGCCCTGGTCAGATTGAAAGAGCCCCATCAGCATTTAATCGGCTATACGCCGCCCCCTAGCGGCCGATCGAGTATTAACTGAGGAAAACAGCGAGTGCTTGGAGGTGCTCACCATTGTGCATGCGGCAATTCACACAAATAACTGCGTAGCATTGGGTTGGATCTTCTCCGACGAGCATTGCGGCAATCCGGGACATCCAGCCGCCGTCATTAGATCCTGGATTTCTGTCGCGTTCGGCGACTTTCCGAGTCTGGGCGGGAACCTCTTGATCAGGGGATGCTTCGTCGACAAATTGGCGCTGGATCTTGCCGCTATCTGCACTTTTATTTATACGGGGTTGTTTCCGGTTCCAGAGTCCATCAGATTTAACCAGCTCAATGTCGCCGCTTTTCCCTGATGAATCGTTCAAGTCTGACTCGTCTCCTATTAAGAATTTCATGCCGGTGTCTGCACCCAACTTGGATGCCAGGACAGCAGCAGCTGCTGCCTTGGCAGCTGGATCAAGATCGTATCTCTGTATAGAGAAAAGGTGAAGTCAATAAGGCGTGAGAGTTGAAGGCCTGCAAAGGGAAGATGTCAGAGCCCGATAAGCTATTGATAAGAAATTCAATGGGTGCAATGAGCACCTGAATAAGTTGTTGTGTAGTGTAGTAGTTGGTTCTTTCTTTGAGTTCATCTATCTTCGCTTTCCTTTCAGCTCTCAGCCTTTCAAGTGCCTTCTGATCCCTCCGGTCAACTACAGATAGATACATATTGTAAGATTGTGTACACAATCAAATATGAAAGATTCTTATTATGATAATGCATAATTATAGATGACCAAAAAAATCTTAAAAAACGATCCACATGTGAGAGATATTTTCCGGGATGTAACGCCCAAATCAGTGTCTTCCTCCTAATTTGCCATTCAACTGGGAAGGAATCTCACTCGGGTGCCAAATCAAGTTCTGCAAACAATGGTCTGCCTAAATATAGACCCCTTTAATGGAATCAGACCATTACGGCCACATTTGAGGTTGAGAAAAGGAGAAGTAACGATAGACAAAGGAGAACAAAATTAGTACGTCTCTAATCAGAAGAAAAATATTTTTTCCAAGGGAAAAATATGCTAGACATGTCCAGCAATTTTGCGCTGCGACTCATTACAATTTTCTGTCATAAAAATTAAATTCTGATTGAATTTTTAAATTTATTTTTTCTGCTAAATAAACCCGCTGCCATTATCCAAAAATCAGAACGAGGTATTTTCAAATAAATGCTTACTACCTGGCGGGAGTCTAAAAATACTTCTGCAGAAATATTTGATCACTAGAAAAGGAAGTAACCAGAAGGTTAGAACCACTTCCTCCGAAGAATAAATGCACTTGGATTAATATGACTGTTTTTCGCTAAATCATTCTCCAAAGTGGAAGTAACCACGGAAATAAACAGTGAAGGGATCATAAAAGACATAACAACAAGCGTAGTACATTCTCTCTCGTTTACATACGACCTTCGGAGATACAGCCCAGTAAAACCTGTGAATAAACGATCTGAAGGTAATTCCGGACAGTTAGGTCTAAAATATCACACAGATAAAGTGGCATGGGACCCAAGATGAAAGTTCAGATAATTGCAGATCTCTGAGTTAAACTTTTATTAAATCAGGGATGCGGATCTTTAATTGAATATCATGATCTCTCAAAACCTTTCTTTGATGTTTTCTATCATAAAAGATGCTGCTGGCTCTGAAATTAAAAATAACCCAGAAAAATAGATCTCAGAGCAAAAAAACACCCGAAATTTTCATTCGCATTTAATTTGAAATTAAAATTTTTAAAAACTCAAAAAATGAAGATATGGCTGGAAAAGTAATTTTTATTAAAACAAAAAATGATCATATGTGTGCATAATTTATAAATACTTACGCATTCTTGTGAGGCTTACAAGTATTGAATAGACAGCAGAGGATAGAGTAGGTAAGGCAAACATTGGCAGAACCCTCAATGCCCTCATTTGCCAGCTCAAATCTAGTGATCTTGTTGTAATAACAGCATAAGCAACGGCTATTACCTGGTATACATCATCAAGGATCAAAAACCTGACTCAGGAAAACAGGCCATTGGGCTTATTACAGTGACCAGGAGAAAATTAATATTCCAGCAAAAACTACTGCTCAACAAAGAAAAAAGAGAAGCCATCAATTTCAAAGCTAAGAGAAGAGAGTTGAAATGCCTAGAGCGTGATGTGAGATATGAAGAGACATAATAATAGAAACTATTGTGTAAGTCTTGAAATGTATACTGGGTGTTCGCCAGTTTACATGAAAAGCGGATATCTAGATGCGACAGAACTGACAGTTAACTTCCTATATATTCAATGTTGACAGCAACGAGAATTACTGAAGATCCACTAGACCTCTTATCCTTATCCTTATTTTCTGATAAACTCCAGAATTTTCCGATATCCATGACAAGACATTTTTTGACCTGACCAAACAGGTGACATATTAGACTTCTGCATTAGTTGTTTCCTTTGTATCATGAACCACAGACCTGTAAGGTCCGCACATAGAGGTTCACGTATTAGAAACAAAGCAATGATAACGGAGTTTTAAAAACCTTTGCAGATTTTAAACGATCCTCTCATACTATGAAATGGAATCCACAATATTCAGCTTGCCATACAATGATGTATGTACACAAAAGCCAGATTTCAAGAACTTGACAAGACCGTAGCATTACGCATTCCCTGGATGGGCAATAGATAATTAAGCAGACACAAATGTTCGACAATAAGCCAAAAGTAAATTGGCAGGCCCGACCGGGTAGCTTCTCGCCATATTACTCATAGGCAGGCAAGCAGTTAGATAAATCATAAATCAAGCAAACAGACGCTTCTGTCTAATCAGCTGACAGCAAAATTCCATGGAATCAGGGCCATTTTACTTGTTCTCTAGGAAATCGCAGTCATTAGGCAGCACCGTGTCTCCTCGGCTTATTTCAAACAAACTCCGATCCCAAGTGAGGGGAGAAGAAGAAGGAACTCACCTCAAGGACCACAGAGAAGACTATGATGTTCCTGACAGTATTCCGCCAGCGCTGAGCTCTTCTCTTCAACCGCGCATGAACGGACGCCTCCTCCTTGGACAAGTGTTGCAACCGTTTCTCGTAGTCCTCACTTCCTTTGAAGATCCCTCCCCATATCCGTGACAAGATCCCTTTACGCTGCTTCTTCGGATCAGAGGTCGGAACCAACTTCTTCCCGGAAGAATCAGCCACCGCGGCCGAGTCCTCTTTTCCGTCCTCAGCCATTTCCTGAAAACACTGCCCACAGCAGCACAAGATTATCAAACGAACACGGAACAGATCTCGGGACCAGGAAACGATGGGGGATCGTTAGGAATTCGAAATTCGCAGATAACGCATTCGGGGCAGGTACCTGGCTCAAGGACTCGAGATCCGTCTACGACGACAAGGAAGAACACTATCCCACAGAGGACGAAGAGAGAGAAAGATGGCCCTCGGTGCCGCTACCTTCCTTTCTTTCTGCGCTCTCCGGGCATCTTCTCGATCTGCGGATTCCGATCTACTTTCCACCCCCTCCCATCCGTAACCGCGTCTAGATTGCTCTTCCCCTTCGCAGAAAACCACACGGGGATTGGAATCTCATTCACTCCCGCTCTTCTCCGTTCAACCACCGCGCGCCTTCCTGGGTCCCTCACCTGGCCCGCAGTGTTGGCCCCGACAGCAACAGATGCGACTCGATCCAGACCTAGTGAAACCTCGGCCCCCATCCGAGGATCTCTTATATATATACGCGGCAGCTCCAGTACTTCTGTCAGAGATGCTTCAAGAATACGTGCATAGTGCCATAGGTCAATCTTCTAACAACTAATCAGACAAAATGGCGCTAAAATATTTTCGTTCGACTGATTCCATGTGCTTATAAGATAAACGCGGACTAAACACGTCGAATGAAGACAAATATACATGTGAAAAATGGATTGAAACACTACAGATATAGAATGGGGTCACATTCTTTTATCAATATGTTTCTATTTTTATTCCTAATCAGTTATTATTAGAAAAAATAACACCTGTGGCCCTCAATCTTGAGTATTTTATCCTTGATCCATAATACTATCACCCTATTTGGTATTTAATGTATTGAATATGTATAAAAATTCAACTTAAAATGTGCTGGTGAATTATCAATTCCTTTCACGCCATGCAACATAAGTTGAAGATTCCATCAGAACAAGAATAACTATCCTCTACATGCATCAACTTGCATGTTTTTTATTTTCATATATGAACGAGATTTAGGTATCAATTTTGAGGTTACCAAGAAGTCAAGGGTTGGGGTTGCAATGGGAGTAAGCTGTTGTGAAATCAAGATAAGCTCGCTTAGATGATACGTTTTATTTTGGGCATTTAAAATATCACTAAAAATCTAGAACTCGCCTCCAATTAATATTATTTATTACATCTCATCTTCCCACCAAATTGCAACCATTCTTGACGAATTCAATGAGTTTTCACTTATCACATCATGCTCATATATTAACGAGTAAATGAAAGAAAATATTTACTCATTCAAAACGTTGAATATAGAAAATAAAATTCATATGAAATCATATGAGATTAAATAACATGTATAAATGATAGTCATAAAAGGTAACCATTAGTCTAACACATGGTACATGATGCACAAATTAAATCGTGTACATACTATATATGGAATTATTTGAGATTAAATTAATAACAACATACATGCTTTGCTGTGAGATATTTTTGATTCAGGCAACACAAGCGGCCTTCCTACTCTTTGAAAATAAAATCAACTCAGAAATATTACACTAAATGTTTAATGGCCCAGAAATAGAGTAAACCATTCTGAGCCCAAAATAAAATTATTAATATGATTCCTATTTTCCTTGTGATCGGCAATAATGCCAACTTTCACGATGCATCTAGGAAACTTACTTTGTTCCATGTTTCACAATGATATTATGCCTTCATCAAGTGAGGATAAAAGCCAATATAAACTTGAAGATCTTTTATTAAACCTGCATAAGATCTACCAATTAGATTATCCACCATATAATTTCTATAAGATTAACACGATAATATAATATTTACATAAAGAAGCTCGAGCGACAGTTGATATTCTTTACCTTTGGTGCTCAATGGTGCAACAATCTCGATTTTATTCCCTAGAGGAAGACGGTATGTGTGAAGCTCTTTACCTTGATTTGTCTCTTTCTCTTTTCCAATGTGTGAGGAACCCCCCCCATTAGATAGTGTATTGGGCCACTCAACGATCACTTATAATGGTTGGATAACGGTGTATTCTTGAGTCGCGTTTGTCCTTGAAATTTAAACTCCATAAATGTTTGTTAATCTTGTAAAAATCATATTAACTTTAAATATTTGAACTTCAACTTGCCATTTTTTTGCCCCATCATTTGTTTGTGTCACTCACATGAGCGAGAATGGGATAGCAACTTCCATCCAAAATCATTTTATTCATTTTAGATATATATATATATATATATATATATTGATTATTTCGCTTAGTTTTGAGGCTTTTCTCAAGAAGCAATGTTCTCCATCATCTTGACATATTTATATACTATTAGTAATTTACCAAATTACCTTTCTCTATAATTCTCATAATTAAAATAACTTAGACTCCTTAGGCCAACATTTTATGATTATACTTGACATTTTATGTGCTATTATTCTTAGTATCTTGATGATTTGTAATATGAAAATGCCTTCAAAAGGTTGTAATAAAAAATAGAGATACATATGTCCATTGAAATTAGCATTATGCCAACTCCAGTAATAATCAACTTTCTAATAATGTTAATAAAGAAAGTACAAGGTAATATATGTACAATGTTTTCTCCTTATTATAGAACTTTAGAGAAAATTCGTAATTTATCAGTCTAGAGATAATTGTCCATTTGCATCCTTAGGAGATATAAATTTTTACTCCATATAAAATAGTAAAAATAAAATAAATATAAGTATTTCGAAAAAAACAAATTTCATGTCACATGGCTCCTATCAGGCCTGGCCCATCTGATTTGAACACGACTGCATTGGTCTTAGAAAGGATTGTGTCTTATTCAACTCAAGCCATGTTCTAGAGAAACTCAATTAGTTAAAGTTTACAATGGGTGCAACAAACTTGGCAGAGTAAGATCATATCTAGATGGAGTTGACTCATCTTCCAGAAACTTGTACTGAGTTGCCACTTTGCTGCCAACTTAGAGTAAATTTGGCATACTTTTTAGCTTAGCCAACTATTGAGTCATCTGCCAACATTTTACCTTCAGTTGTTGATCTTAAACTGCCCTTTCGGTTCTTGGTAACATTAAATGCACTAGTTTCTACTGACTATTTTTCGGTAGTCTTCGAGCATCCTCCGTAATTAATCATCCTCACCCAAGACCCCAGCCAAACCCTTGAACGAGGGATGGGAGAGCAGTCTTCCCATTAAAGAGGGCAGCATCCAAGTGGGTATACGCCATACACACCGTATTGAAGTTAGCTTGATGATAAAGCACAAAAAACTGAACAAAAACATCAAAACCTGGTTCTAAATGATATTTTTACAGGCTAACTGCTAAACTTAAAGTATGAGGTACGATATCCTTATATTGTGTCAGGTGTTTAGTTGACCTGATTATTTATTAATCGGAAAATAAGTGGAGTGTGCTTACATGTCTTAATCTTGTTTAGACATCGAGGCCACTAATTTAGTCATGGCAGGTCGCTTAATTTTTCACTGCTTCCCTTTGTTTCCTGATCGTCAGCCTAGGAAATCCAGATGGTGGGAGCTGCTCTAAATGGGCGTCCCCCAGATCGGAGCGTCTGCTGGCACCTCCGTTGTTGTCTGGTTTTCCTTGCCGCACCTCTTAAGCTAGTCAGTGCCAGACCTCAATCAAGACATTAGCTAGATGTAACTTGTATCAGATACCATAAACTAATTCACATGATATCGTGAACTGCAATGGATCGGATCATCCTAGGGAAACAGTGTTCTACCCTTCCAGCTTGCATCAATCGAGAGGAAAGAAATGAGCCCAATGGGCTATGAGAAGTGGTCTTCGAGAACCTGTTTTATCTCCTGAAGCAGTTGTTTTATGATCACCCACGAGACAGCGCCCGTCCCTGGCTCACTCTCTCTCTCTCTCTCTCTCTCTCTCCAAGAACGTGAGGGCATCGTCCATGTTTGAGGGTGATGTCAGTCAACTAAGGATCACCTGAACAATGGGCGAACAAGTTAGAGAACGGATGAGGACGAAACACCTAATCCGATCCCAAATCTGCATTGTTTTTGCTGCATGTGAAGCCTTCCAGATGTCCGCTTATGCAGCGAAGCTCTTAGTGAAACCGATTTCTGGACGAGAAGAACGACAGGTCCGAATATTGCACACGCAGAGCGAGAATAAAAAAACACAGAGCCTGACGCTGCGTCGGTCCAAGGCAACACATCACTAACAAATTCTCGTGCCCATTAAATGAATCAGCGTGTCCCTGGATTGGTTGGCAGATTTTGAATGGTTTCCTCTTTTAATATCCGGGCTGTTGAATCATGCGTATTAAACCAGCTCACCCGATGATCTTAAACTAGTCTGGTCCGCTATTATTGCTCCCAGTGATTCCCATCATGGTTTTGGCATGGTTCGAGGAAAGGATAGGCCCCGCGGTCTCTCCCGCAGTCAACTGTAGGCTTCGTAAAACCAGTAGACCGACTTTGCTGTAACAGTTGGATCGGCCGAATCGCCTACGAGCTTGTGCGGTGATAGACGGGGGGACGTCGCGGCGGGCCGATCACATCACCTACGGTCGAGCGAAGCAGTGCCGGCACACCGGCAACTTTAGCCGGCGTGCCGGCGTGCTAGCGACGGCGGGCGGTCCACGGAGACAGGATGACTCACTCGGTGAGGCAGTAGCGGCCCTAAAGCTGCGGCTCTCGGTTTATCTACCGAAATAAATCTAGAGAAGGATTTTACTCTGTAGCCACCTGACGGGACGCTGACAGATGGAGATGCTAATCATCACTCAAATGATTAATGGTGATTAGCGTTCGGCCGCCAAACCACATGCTGAAACAGGAGAGAAGAAAGGGGGAGAGAGAGGGCAGAACCAGACGACATGACGCATTCGGGCAGCACAAATAATGGGTCCGGTCGACGGAATCGGCTGACGAAATCTTGACCGGCCCCACGGCGATCCGAGGACGGTCCACAGCGCGATCGAGGAAGTCGGCCCCGCCCGGCATGTGAAGATACACGCGTCCGCTCACGGCGGCGCCAGCGGGGGAGGGTGGGGATGGTTTGGCGCGCAGGGCAGAGGCCGGCAGGTGAGGCGGCGCCCGGGCCCGCCGCGAACGGAGCCCGCAAGCTATCATCAGATAGGGTTTCCGATCAATCGTCCGGCGCGTCTAGTGTAAACAGCAGTGATAAATTTGCAGCGGTGGTGGGAGAAAGTGAGGGTCAAACGGGGAGGGCGGCCGGGAAGAGTCCAGAGGGAATCTGATGGGAGGAGATTGAGGCGATCCGGGCGACAGAGCTTTCCGGGTGGGGAACCGGACGACAGCGCGGCGTACGCGTAGCCAGGGAGACCCGCGGGGGCGGCGCGAGAGCGCGTGCGCCCACGCCGCGTCTTCTTCCGGGCAAGCGGGTGCCGAGCGCTCCACGTCTATTACCCGGGGAGGGAGTACCCGGTCGACCACCCGTGCGACATGGGTTGGTGGGGGAGGGCTTCGTCCCTGGTAGAGCCTCCCAAAACGTCGCCATTTATGGCGCCCTCCACGACAAGGCACACCGAAACAAACCTCTCTCTCTCTCTCTCGCTCGGTCTCTTCCTCTCTCCCGATGGGAGGAGCAAGCTTTCTCACGAGACGCAATGAACGTCATGCGATCAGCGGCCATTACGAGGTTCTGCATTGAAACATCCAGGTGGACGGGCTCCGTTTCTTCATGCAGGAGGTGATGATATCTGTGGCCATCCGGTCTTCAACGATAGCAGTCCCTGGTATAGCAGCGGGTTACAGCGGCCGGGCCCGCGGGTCGTTGGCCATTGATGCGCCCCGAATCTTCGCTGGCTCGGTGGAAAGGATGTCGGTCCGCCCGCTTTCCACTGCCCCGATAGAGAAAACGAAAGACCTGCGCGGAAAGGGGCCAGTCGCCCTCGACTTGGACGGGGATTTCGTTTGACGGGACCCATCGCGTCCTCTCGGTCCTTTTGAGGGGGAGCGGCGCCACGCGGGGGTCCCTCACGTATCCGATCCGCACCGGCTACTGACCCCGGCGGCGCCAGCACCACCATGAACAGGGGAAGAGAAGCGGATGAGCCACCTGCCCCCCCCGGTTGCCACCTTGAAGAAGCCATGGGCTTCCCCCATTCCTTCGATGGGAGTGAGCTCAATGCGTGTAATGAATTCTACGACAAGCGGCTCGATGAATCGAAGAATTGACGAGGACGACGATCGAGATCACAGACAGCGATGCGGTTGGGTCGATGGGTGGTCCGGCGAGCAAGGACAGCTTCCTGCCGTCGACGACGATTTCCTGGTGCACACGGCTGGATCGCTTCCCAACGCTACTGTTGTAAATGGTGGCGATGGTATTGTCGGCGATGCCGTCCTTGGGCGGCGCACGAATCAATTACTGATTAGACGAACATTCACGCGGCGGGAGATCCAAGCAGAAATTTGAAGGGAGTTATAATTTTCCAATATTTCTTTTGTTCCTCTCAGCCAGGGGCTGGAGCCCGTCGTCCTACCCTCCTCGGATCGCTCCCACGCGATGTATTGTAAACGCTGGTGCCCCTCTGAGCTCGTCGCTTATTCAAGAGCTCGTGATAACGTAGTCGTACGGGACACGAGCTGGAAGATCGTACCGACGAGATATGATTCCATGGAAACAGGACCCGGCTCTGATTTATTTCTAAAATAATAGACATTCAACTTGTTTGCCACTCTCGATGCGAGCCTACTTGACCCAAAGAAGAATAGAAGTAGCCCACTTGAAAGCTTCCATTTGCAGAAATTTTGCACCACATGCGAACGACAGATGCCAAATCTTTGAAAGTGCGCGGAGGATCCCTCGGATCTTATTCCCCATCATTCGTTAATTAAAAAAATAAATAATTAACATGACGGGTCGTGATTGTATATAATTTTATTAAATAATGGCGAAACATTAAATGGGATTAAGATTAGTCTACCACATACTGATTTCGACCGTTTAAATTTTTTTGAGGAAGTTGGTCGAGATGCATCTTTCACAGAGCCCTCAGAAGGGACGCAACCGTCCCAGGACCTAGGAATCTACTATCTTCCATGGAGACCTGTTTGGAAGTAAGCTCGTAGAAAATCCTTCGTGATCTGGATTCGAGGGTCACGACAGACTGTGAGTCGGGGGGTCCCGTGGATGACCATATCAGGGTTGAACGCGGAAGGTGACTCGATACGATCATAGCGTCTGCTGGCGAATCGATAGGTCATGTTTCTCGCCTGCCCAGGAGACGGTTGCCCAAGCTGTAGGTTCTTCAGCAGAGGAATTCACATCTGAGAGCGGGTAGCATCTCCCAGACAGCGGACATCTCTTCAGCGATGGCAGAGGCTATCCATCTCAGAATCCGGAGAAGCTCCGGCGAGTCTTTCTCTCGCTCTTGAATTGTTCTACGAACTGCGATGGTTTCTCGTTTAGCGGAAGCTATCTCATATCCAGAATCCATCACATCTGGAAAAGCAGATGAAAACGAAGGCATGTGAACGAGTGGAGCTCCAAAGCCGGCACGTGAATGGAATATTTCAATTAACGGAGTGGAACTCTCTACATGTCCGTCTGTTTACCCTAGCCGCTACTGTTCAAGTACGGCATGACAGAGCCAACAAGATAGATAGATAGATAGATAGACAGATAGATAGATAGATAGATAGATAGATAGATAGAGAGAGAGAGAGAGAGAGAGAGAGAGAGAGAGAGAGAGAGAGAGATGCATCTCTTGAGTTCAAGAGGTTCTCCGAGTTTCCTCTCGAAGGCATCTTCCTCATCTATGAAACTCTTTGCCTAGCAAGAGGACCGAGACGGAGACCAGCTGGACCCTTCGATGAAAAAGATTGCTAAGATAAGAAGACAGCAGCCGGGCCTGAAAGTTTCGGCTACACGAGCTTATCAGGAACCGCATCCTCCAGGATTGGAAATCGAATTTCATATAGGCTAATGCCTCGAGCTTTTGTCCTTTGGAGACTGGACAAAACCATTAAACCTGTAGCGTTGGAGGCTTACGTGCTCGGACGAGCCTCCTCCAACCGATCTCCGTGACAGTTCCTTGGTTAAACCCTAACTGGGGAATACCCCGTCGCTGTTAACAGTGACTACTTACTTGCTCTGCCGATAGGACGACGACTCACCTGTTTCGCGGGGAGCTGCCCACAATACGCAGCTCCATCGCTATCCTTCGGTTACGTTTCATCCAAGCATGCTCAGCTCCGACTACGTTTGATCGCTCGGATTCGGGTGACCGTCTAAGACCAAGAGCCATTTGTGGGCTTCATCCTCCGAAAACCTTTCGCAGTGCCCCTTGGCGCATTAAAAGAAGTTGCTCTCTCTCTCTCTCTCTCTCTCTCTCTCTCTCTCTCGCTGTGAAAGGGAAATTGATCTATTTTTTCAAGGGTTTGTTTAGGATGGGAAGATCTTGGTGAATCCAGGAGACATCAGGGGGATTTAATGCTCAATAATCGCCTAAATCGAGGATGACGATGATCGAGGAGGTAATAATTGGAGGGGTGCAACGGGGTAGTCCACTCCCGCTCCTCGACGGGCTGGGCCACTTGGGCGCGGGCTTCCTGATTCCAGCCACACAATCCACTCTACCACTCCCCCGACCTCTCGGCCGGCAGGTAGCCCATCGTCGTCACCGGCGGTGCTCGCACAGTAATGAAAAAGGCCGAGGGTCACCGAAACCCAGTGGCAAGAGGCTTGGAGACTTGGAGAGAGAGGATCACCGCCACCCGACTGGTGAGCCTCACGGTCTACTGGGGAGGTCGCCGTCCCGGAGGTGAAAGCTTCCCCCACATGGAATGGTGAAGAGACCTGGCTGGTGACGCATGACAGGGGCAGGCCGCTAGACACATGAAGGCAAGAGTATCTCAGCAGTTTGAAGAGAAAAGATCTTTTCCTGTAAATGGCAGCCTGTCCTGTCGCCATCTCCTTAGGTCTGAGACGGCGGGGGAGATCCCAGCGGAGAGGAAAGAGGAGGGTAGCTCCGGCGTGGCGGAGGGAGATGACGCTGACGACTACGACGATTGCCCCTCTGCTGATGACGATGATTGGCTGATTCCTATACATCACTATATATGTGGATTTGGGGACCCATGAGATTTGAAGCCGGGCGGTGTGATTCTCTCTCCCCATTAAGCCTCCCTTCTCTTCCCATCTCCCTCTTTATAAATACAAAAAGACAGCCCCGCGGCTATGAAGGGTGCAGTAAGCTGCGTCGCTTGACCCGTCACCACCTTCCTTGGTCCTTTTTCGACAGGAGCTCTTCTGTTCTCGACTCCTCTCTCCTTTTCGCCGGGAGGCGGAATCAGGGGGTCGCTTGCTTTTGAGTGACGGCTTCTCTATCCTGGGCTGCTGGTGCTCGGATTTATCTCTTCTCCACCGAGAAATTGATCCAAATCCTCGGGTTCTTTGGTTGTTCCTCCTGCGCTCTCCGTGCCGGGCTGCTTCTGTTTTTCTCTCCCCTTTTGCCTCCTCCCCTCTCGGGGAAGATTTTGGTGCCCTGGTTTTCCGGTGTTGTTTATTCCCTACTCGCCTGCTAGGAGGCGGGCGTCGAAGAGAAGGCCGGAGGGGGAAGACAGGGAGTCGACGAGGTTCTTCCGCGTTCAATCTTTTGCGTTTGCCAGCTTCGACGCGATCCAATCCCAATCTTTTTCCTCACGAGATGTGCTTCGTCGGGACGCATCGATAAGGTCTCATAGGAAACCATCTGCAAGTTCATGGCGTTTGATCTCAAAGTCGTCTGGTCTTCCCCTTCTCCTTAGATTCCCCGTTCGCTTCATCAGAGCACCAAAGACCCTCGGTTTTCCTTGGTTTCCTTCTCTGCAGCCATGGAGCTTGCTCTGTTCAGCACCAGAGTCGTCGTTATCCTCCTCCTCCTGGCCCTTCACTCCCCCTGCAGGTTCATCCAGAGCCCCGTCGACTTCGGGCCATTGAACTTCCTCCAGAACGTCAACACAGCTTCCGTCGACTTCGGGAGGATTCTCTTCAACTCCCCTTCGGCCGTGCTCCGGCCGCAGTCCCCAAAGGACATCTCCCTCCTTCTCAGCTTCCTCTCCACGACCTCATCCTACAGCAAGGCCACAGTGGCGGCCAGAGGGGCAGGCCACTCCATCCATGGGCAGTCCCAGGCGCTCGACGGCATTGTCGTGGAGATGGACTCCCTCCCCGCCAACATTGAAATCTACCGGAAGGGGGACGAGCAGGGAGGCCTCTCTTACGCAGACGTCAGCGGTGGGACTCTCTGGATTGAGCTACTGAGAGAGAGCCTGAAGGAGGGGCTAGCACCGAGGTCCTGGACGGACTATCTCTACCTTAGCGTCGGTGGGACTCTCTCTAATGCCGGAATCAGCGGCCAGACCTTCAAGTACGGCCCTCAGATCAGTAATGTTCTTCAACTGGAAGTGGTGACCGGTAAGAGAAGACCCACGTCTCGTCTTCATCTTCGTTCTCCTCCTCTCCCTCACAGCTTCCGATCCGATCTGACCCTCCATAGGCACGGGAGTTCGCGTGACGTGCTCGCCCAGCGCAAACTCGGAGCTCTTCTACTCTGTTTTGGGCGGGCTCGGCCAATTCGGCATCATTACCAGGGCTAGGATCCTGCTGCAAGATGCGCCCCAGAAGGTAAACCCCCAGAACTTTCTAATCCGAGGAAAGAACTTCCTCGAGTTCATCCTTCCTCTCTTAATCCTCCCCGAATCCTGCGGTCTTTTGGGACGTTGAAGAACTAAGTGGGTCGATGTTACTCAGGTGAAATGGGTCAGAGCCTTCTACGACGACTTTGAGATCTTCATCGGAGACCAGGAGCAGCTGGTTTCTATGCCGGAGATGGTGGACTATGTGGAGGGATTCGTGGTGCCGAACGAGGGATCCCTCCTGAGCTCCTACGTCGCCTTCCCTGCTAATCTGGACTTCACTCTCCAGTTCCAAGGGCGGCGCCGCCAGGTCTACTACTGCCTGGAGTTCGCTATCCACGACTACGAGCAGACTAAGTCGGCAGCGGATCAAGTAAGCTCTAAATCCCCGTTCAATCATCCATTTGCTCGAAACTGGGGAAGCAGAGACTGAACTGAGGTCGCGGCGTTCTTCCTGTTTCTCTCTGAAGGTGGCGGAGGTCGCGAAGCGGTTGAGGCACATGCCGGCGCTCCTCCACAGCGTGGAGGTTTCCTATTTCGATTTCCTCAACAGGGTGAGGATGGAGGAGACCAACCTCAGGGGGAGGGGTCTGTGGGACGTCCCCCATCCTTGGCTCAACATGTTCGTGCCCAAGCGAGGGATCGCGAGGTTCAAGGACCTGATCATGGAGACCATCTCTTCCGAGGACTTCGAGGGCCCCCTCCTCATATACCCCATACTAAGGGACAAGTAAGAGACTCGAAAAACCCCTTCCTCCCTTCTCCTCTGGATCTAACTCCATTAATGGTGATTTTAGTCTGCATCAAGCCCTCTCGTCTTTTCTCCCCTCACGATGAGACCCGGGGCTATCGCCGACTTCTCGCGGGACCCCGGGGTCCCCCTAGCTCGCTGCTTGCAGCTGTGTTCGTGGTGTCAAGTCCTCTGTACAGGAAACCTCTCTCCAGGCAAATCCTTCAATCTGGACCACCCAAATAAACGTTGACACCATTAGTTGTTCGTATCTTCCCATCCTGCCTCACAGTCACCCTCCTCCCTGCCCTGTTTCCCCTCCCTCCCTCTCTCTCTCTATCTGTCTTTCTGTCGTCGTCGATAGACGATGACCCGGCGCATCAGGCTGGCACTGGACACAGGGCTACACTGTTTCTTCGAGAAAGCGGACAGGGTATCCAACAGAGGAGGGGGCGTGGGCAGTATTCGCATCTGCGAATAGAGCTTTCCTATTTGGCTTCCGTTAACGAGGCTGGTTTCTTCTTACCTTTCTCCGGGCTCTCCCCCGTTTCTCTCTCTAAATCTGTCGCAGTAGTATGTGCTGCTGCCGCGAGGAGATATGTCTGGTCTGCAGTAGCATCCAACGCCTTTACTGGAAAGGCTTTCTCTCTCTACCCCTCCCTGTCCATTGCTTGTAGGTTCAGTCAGTATTTACTCTGAGCTCATTCTCTTCCTTTTCCGTATTCTTTCATTTCCGGTTTGCAAAGTCGCAGGCGGCAGCTTTTTGCTGCAGCAGCTGCACCACCTACGGACATCACGAGTTCGTGAGGAAATTGAAAACAGGGGAACGCCGTTTAGCATCTGGTGCTGGTTTTAATCCCTTCTCCGTCTTCTCTCTCTGCCGCAGGTGGGATTCCAACTCGTCGGTGGTGCTGCCGGAGGCCGACGCCTCGCCGGCGACGGACAACGTTCTGTACATCGTTGGGATCCTCCGTTCGGCCAACCCCGCCACCTGCCCGGCGGAGTGCCTCCGGGAGATCCTCCACCAGAACCGGCACATCGTGCGCACCGCCACCGCCGAGGCCGGCGATGGCTCGCCGTCGATCGGGGCGAAGCAGTACCTGCCCTTCTACTCGGCGCAGGACCGGTGGCAGGAGCACTTCGGGAGGAAGTGGCAGCGGTTCTCTGCGAGGAAGTCGCAGTTTGACCCCTACAGCATTCTCGCCCCGGGGCTTGGCATCTTCCCCCGGAAGCTCTCCTCCCAGCCTGCTGCCTCCTTCCTCTCCTGATGATCTTGCAGTCGCGTCGGCCCACATTTCATTTACTTCCTGCGTGAGACGGATTTGAGGCAGACAAGGCAGAACCAGAAGATTGTGAGCAGAGCGAGGGGTCGAAGAGAGAGACCATCTCCAGGCCGAGCAGCAGCGGCCCCTCCGCAAGGAGATACATAGGAAACCCAGGACCGTTTTCCTCAGCATGCAGTGCCATCTTTTTCTCCCTGTGAATTCCGCCAGAGATATCAGGATTTCGTGGCTCGCTCTTCTTGTTCTTCTTCTCCTTCTCCTTCTCGTCTTCTTCCTCCGCTACTCACTCCGCTGGCCCCCGCCGGAGGGGACAGCCCAGCAGCCGCCAAACTCATCCGGGGCGCCCTCCTTCGGGCCCTCCCCGGATTTCACGACGTCTGGATCTGGATGAAATGGCGGGCCTGTTCAGAGCTCGGAGGTCGATCAACTGTCCATGAAAGGACAAAGGAAGCTGGTCGAATCTAATCCTTCGCACAGTCCTCTCCAAAGAATACATCGATGAACAGTATCGATTGCCCTCAGTCCCATTCCCCCCACCCTACGTGATTTCACGCGTCCCTGTTCAAATCCTTGTGGGTACCATCCCGTGGATTCTTGTTGACCATATCCACTGCCATTCATCTCTTCCTTCAATGAGCTGCGACATCGCCATATGTCAAATGGTGAATAAAAATCTTCTGTTCGTGTGGTCATACCCACCCCACCGGCCACCGATTTAGCTTGACTTTAGTGATGATCCTCATATTTAAGCACTAATACTGATTGGTGAACCAGGCGATGCTCACATCAAGCGTCGATTACTATCGCATTCAGCTTAATAAGCGAAATACAACACAGTGATCCGGAAAAAACGCTCCCTCATTTCATCTTCGCTAGAGACCTTGTTGCGTGGGGAGTTCCTGTCCGAATGAGATTGTTAGTTCGAGGAGAACCGTGAGTGTAAGAAAGGGACGAACAGATTTTAGGATATGAGAATAGGAACTAGGAAAAATGTGTACAATAACTAGGAACTGATAGACGCGCGGTGTTAGTTATAAAAGAATTAAATCGAGACGCCTCTGATTAATAGAAGCATACGAATTTTGATTACAGTGTGGAAACGAATCGTATATCAGTTGAATTCCGGTACACTTTGTTCGCGCGTCTATGCTTCGAGCGAGGACTTTGTCAGATTCTGGCTCCGACTGGGATTTTCTAGCATCCATGTTAGGCCAAATTTAGGGTACATAGCAGCCGTGCTTACTCATCTGATGGATAAAAAGAAGAGTGGGAGTCCTACAGCTTCCGTCGAGATCGTTCAAGAACAAAACTTCTCCAGCGTCTATCTACTACATGTTTGAGTTCTCGTGTAATGGGCAGAGGAGAGAGGGAGAGAGAGGGAGGGAGAGAGAGAGAGAGAGAGAGAGAGGGAGGGAGAGAGAGAGAGAGAGAGAGAGAGAGAGAGAGAGAGAGAGATGTGCTTGCACAATGAATGACTTCGGGATTAATACATGAGAGAAAATAAGGCTTGGTGCCTCGGGGATAGACCCTATTGAGAATATGAGACCGACCAACGTGATTTTTTTTATGGGGATGATTTTCAGGACCACATTCAGAAATTTAACAGTTCGATTAAAACCGTAGAGTAACTCAGCTCCTTTACAGTCTTAGTTTAGGTCTTCAATGGCGCACTTCGGAACTCGTCCCTAATCTCCTAAATTAATCAGAACGCGAACCAGTGAAGAACCTGGACGTCGAGATACAGTCATCAAGTGCGCTGAATTACTGGTTTCCAGATAAAGATTTCCATCAATGGACGCACTTAATAGAGTTAGTTTGACCCATTAATTCATCAGACGGGTAATTTATTGTTGCTCCTCATCGATGGTAGAGGGCGGCGGGTCAACGCCTCTTTTAAGTACCCAGGATCGGATCGATCGAAAAATGAGATCGACAGCGTACATGTATGATGTGAGACCGAATCTTCTCCTGATTCAATGGCCCCGCGGCCATCAAGGAGATTGAGGACCCGTGGACCATCCGGATGCTTAACCTATGTTCGTGTAGTTATGATTAATGTTCTACATGAATAAAATATACTAAAATTCTTGTAAGTGGCGCCGACGAACCAAATCAGTTCCATTTCACTAGTTTTTTGCCAAGAAAATATAAGAATTTTGAAAATGAGTGCCCTGTTACATCGCATGGAGAGAAGCATCCATCGATTGCTATCACATTTTCACGATGTTCTTCTACGCAGGAAGAAAAAAGAACTTTTTACGTTCCGAGAGGAACGATCTACGCGGAAGAAGACGTCAGGACACCGTTTGCTTGTGTTTTGCTGCCCAAAAGACGAACCCAGTCCAGATCTCTGCCACCCACCCCGCCGTCTCCTCCTGTTCCTTAAAAACCGCCGCCAAGTTCACAGAGGATGCCCATGGCGGCCAAAATCGGAGGAGGTGGCGCGCCGCCCTGGTTTCTCTCTCGCCCGGGGGAGGGGGCTACTTGGAGCCCGTCATGATGCTCATAATCCGCGAGACGTCCGCCGGGCGGAGGGGCTTCAGGAGGAAATCCACTGCGCCTTCCTCCATGCACCTGCAGGGCTTTCTCCCCCCGTTCATCGCCGCAGAAGGCAGGGCCACGCCCACAACCAGCAGAGATCGACGACGCCCTCGAAGAGGAGGACGAAGAAGATTAGGTCAAGAGCTCACCTGCTGATTCTGTTAGGCACGTTCTCGGAGGACATGATGACGACGGGGATGTCCCTCAGCGCAGACGATCCCTTCAAATCGGAGTGTTACGGTCAGAGAGGCGCCAGACGAGAGGATGCGGGATCTTGGAGGGGGTACCTTGACCCGCTTGAGGAGATCGTAGCCGGTCATCTCCGGCATGCAGTAGTCCGTCAGTATCAGATTCACCTCGGCAGCCTGATTTGAAGAAGAATTATGGTCACCATTAGCAACCTCGAGGACAATTGTAGAAGCCGCAGATCATCGGGCGGGATAGATGGGGGTCAACCTTGGAAGAGCCGCCGTTCTCCTTCCCGATCCCCAGAAGTTCCAGCGCCCGCTTCCCGCTGTCAACCGTCGTGACTACTCACGGAAGCGCCACCGTCAAATCGGCGGCGAGAAATCACGGCAAGGGAGGGAGGAGCAGGAGGCCGCATACCTCGGTAGGGAAATCCTGTGAGCAGCTTCTCGATCAACTTCCGGCCGACGGAGCTGTCATCCACGGCGAGGACATGCAACTCACCCGCTCCTCCTCCGCCGCTTGCCGACGCTCCCCCGCTCGACGTCGACATGAGCACCTTCTCTCTGCTCGGCACAGGAAGCAGCGTTGATGAGAGCGACGGGCAGGTTCACAGCGGCACACCCAGCCCAGCGCCTTCCTATATATATCGAGGCAGCGCTGTGAGGCAAGGCCCCTATATATTAACGCATCTGTGGTATAATATCCCGAGGAAAAGGACGAGATCATGATGTGGAGTCCAACCAGGAGAAATCTGTGCCCGCGAACCGACAATCGGAGTGATAGAGAGGATATAGAGAGAGATGGGGCGGAGGAATAGAGAGAGAGAAGAGAGAGAGAGAGAGAGAAGAAATCTGCAATGATCTCGATTCTCCGCAGAGATTACTTGCTCTGATGGGGATCCCCGTTAGTTCCCCCGCACTGAGAGTTGTCGCAGGGAAGCTCTTCCCTGTTACGGGCAACGATATCTACGAGATCCTCCGGGCTAGATTCGGAGCTGCCCGGAGGCTCGCGGTGTCGACGCCCCCCCCCGAGCTCCATGCACGTGCGAGCGCTAGGATATGGATCGCTAGCCGGCGCCTGCCCGGAGGTCAACCTTCTCATCAGCCATTGACCCCCCGCCGACAAGATCGGCTTGAAGAGGGTGGGAGGATCTTCTGGCGGCGGGGCCAACTGCCGAGGGAGATCTCCCTTAATGTCAACGTCTTGGAAACTGTGGCTTTTCAGTCATAATTAGATATGGGGAGGGATAATTCTCTCTCCTTTATCTTTTCCACAATCCAACACCAACAACAACTACTACAAGCGTACTCTGCAGCGTGTCAGCCGCGCCATATCCTCTCATCTCTGGTGCGATCTCTGCTCTGCTCCGACGGCGGCGGCGGCGCCCGATGACCCGCCACGTACCAACGGGGCTCCTTAAAAGCAAGGTGGAAAAAAAAAAGCCAGAGAATCCGGCGGCCCGCTGGGCCCATCTTCAGCGTCGGCTCGCGCCGCCGCGTCGTATTCCCAACGCCATCGTCCGCGAAGACTCCCCTCGTCCGTACGCTGACTCAGAAGATACGGACAAGATCTTCTGGCCGTCTGATTTGGCATCTTCGGCCAGCTGCGCCGCTGCGCCTGGCAAGATTGTGCTCTGACGGGGGGGATGCATGATGAGGATAGGACGGCCCTGCCGTGGTTCGAGCGGACAGCGCCTCCGGCGGGCCAGATTCCGACGAATCTCGCCGGTCTCCGCTGGGGTTTATTTTTTCATTTTATATAGCAACACGCCTTTCTCAGCTAGAGGGAGAGAGAGGAGAAAGAGAGAGAGATAGATAGATAGATAGATAGATATATATATATATATATATATATATATATAGAGAGAGAGAGAGAGAGAGAGAGAGAGAGGCTCTCACTTTCAGCTGTTAAAAGGCTGCGTGTAGTGGCTTCATGATCAGTGAATGGGCCCATAATGGGCTGGCCCATTTATTGGCATGACGAGGCCGTTAACAGGCTTACCAGCGGTGGCGAGCCTATCTGGGTTGGGCCCTTTATATTGGGCCTAATTGTATAACCTGTCTGGCCCAACCTCCCAGTTCACCCTAGTAGAGAGCAGGCGAGGGGAGGTAAGGGCGAACTGAGGCGGGGTCGGGAGCAACGTTCAAGCGCCTCTTCCTCTCCAATGGCGGAAGCGTCCGCGGGCCTCAAGATTCTTCTCCACAAGCACGTAAAAGAACGGGGGACGGCTCCTGTCTGGAGCCATGGCGATCGGGATAGGATTATTGTAAGAGCCGTCGTTCTTTTGTATTTTCTCTTCCGGATCCTGCTTATGAACTATTTCCATTGGTTCTTCCCTGGACGGCTCCTGGTTGTTACTGTAGAGAGCCCATTTAGGCCTTCGTCGAACCCTAAGAGCATGTCTTCATCGGAGAGTTGAGCACTGCGCTAGTTCAGTTTTGTGTGGTACTTGGGGTGACATTCTACGAAGAGACGTGCAGGGACCCGAATTTTTCCTTCTCCGTTGTGTATCTTGGTTTTTGGCGAGGCCCGTAGTCTAAAGAACCTCTCTAGCACCATTTGAATGGCCCGATAAATAGCATGGGAGTAGTCGAACTGGTGACTGGGCGATATTTCTCCTTTGACTCATGAAGTAAAGGCTTTTAGCAGATTTTTGTATAATTATATGTTTGTTCCTTTGCTTCTTCACAACTATTAAAAATGGTGCTATGAAGGTGCATCCGTTATTTTTAAGGGGAACGATAGCAGATACAATGATTTGATGACTTTGTCCAAGGAAGAAAATTTTGAAGACTGCTCTAAGACTGGCGATTCTGGATGAGACTATGGTTGTCAACTCTGAAAAACCCATGAACGAAAATAGTAGAAAATCGAGATGTTAGACAGTTTTATCGAAGCTGGAACAAGAGAACTGATTAAGAGATCTGGTTTGTATGAGTCACATACCAATATCGTCAGCGAAAAAATGTGGAAAAAATGTCTGGAAAGAGGGTTTAATCATAAAATTTCGCTACTGGAAAAGACTAGTGGAGGAGTACAATTAAGGTTCTGGTAAAAAAAGGAAAAATCAATGGTGCTGATGGAAGCTAGGGTTGCTTAAGTAGCAGAGCGATAGATAAAAGATCGAGATATTTTCTTCAATCAAATGGCTGAACTGCCAAACTGCTTGTTTATGAAGTCATTAGCATGGGTCTGCGGAATCTCAAATCCGAATAATGTATTTGATAAAATGCATTTATTGATTACTTAGATTTTGGCCTAAACTGCTCATATAGTCCCTGTAATAGGGATTTTTGAGGTTGACGTCATGGCAGCCATCATTTTTTTCCATCAACATGTTAATTGGTAAACCTGATTGGCTTAACGAATAGATCGGTGAATTTTAGTTCTATATTCTTGCACCTCTCCTGCAGTTGTGAAAACTCCTATACTGCTTTTGTAAATTTAATCTCATCTGGCTAGGGGAACCAGACCTCAAATATTTTACAGCCTTTGTAAAGTGTGGATCAACATATCTGCTCTACATAAATTTCCCAGTAACGAAGTTAAAAAATTCGGAAACGTGTGCTGAAAGCATTTAGGATGTCTTGCTTGAGAAAAAATATGCGTCTAAATACCATCTTCATCTTTGCAAATTGCGGCCCACTGCCAGAATGGTTTTTGCAAAAGGTAAAGCCCGTTTTCGTCACTTGCTGTATCATAGTATCTGGTCCTTCGATTATTCCATCTTCTCATTCATTCGTGATGGAGCCTTCATCTCCTAATTCCTTCCATTCCATCAAGGAATTATCAGAATAGTTCTAAAATCTGATTCAGCTAGTTGTTCCCTGTTAGGACACTTTTCATTAGAGCTCCATTTTCAAATGTTTCTAACCTTTCAACACTTGAAAAAGATAAAAGTGGGATTCTGCATCTAACTTTTTCTGATATCTTCTTTAACTGGTTTTTCAGAGGTCAGAATGTACCACATAGATAGACAGATATTTTTCTATCACTTCTTAACTGTACCCCTATGATTAATTCTTTCATTTCACCTCACAGGAAGTTTTTAAGAATGCCATATTGAATCCTGCGCCACCTGAAAAGTTTGCTCTTCAGGCTATGCAAGAAGCTATTAAACCTCAGGTGCAAAAAGCTATTTTTTTAAACCGCCCTTACTATTTCTCTGCATATCTCCCCGCCCTCATGCTACATGACGTTGCTGATAAATTCAGTGGCATTATTTCATTTTTTCAACACCCATGAGGGGGTCAGCTGATGCTGAATCTGTCTGATATGCCTTTCTGCGTTTTGTTTTCAGAGACAAACTGTATTGGTTCAAGATGAGAATCAATTACTGGAAAATTCACTTCGAACATTACTTCAGGAACTGGTGGTAAGTTCCTGATCTTGGTGATGATTTTTTCAAGTTTGCACCCTTTTCCAGTTCAGGTGAATTGCATGGAAATTCCCTTGAAAGTGGTAAACTGCGTCATGAATAACTCTGTTACTGTTTCTTGGACGAGTTCAGTTTGCCTGTTAGGAGTTCATCCGTCTCCCTTGATGATAAATGGCAAAAAATCTTTGCCGTATTTTTTGATGCATAACACTGGGTGTGTACAGCACATATATCAATAACTTAGAAAATGCACAAAATTGCCTGAAGGAAAATAAGTAAAATTATAATCTGTTTTAGTTTCCAGAGAATGTTGTTCTAGATTTCATGGTGTCGTTTTTGGATTGTGTCTAAATGAGAGCTATGCATAAGAGCCATTCATTCTCCTATTTTGCATTAATTAGAAAAATATAAAACACCATCGTAAGGAAGTTGAACGAGAGTTCCCTACCAAAATAATTTTTTATTGTTGTCTTTCATTTATTTATCTGCTTCAATTAAGTTTTTGGCCATTTGGTAATTTGTGATTAACATGAATATTTTTGGATAAAATTTGTATGGCTTAGTAATCTAATCTGAAAGCTTGAAATGGTTCTGGTGTGCACGTGGCATGGTTGTAGAATGCAGTTACCCCAACACGTGACAATTTTTTTTTTGAGTGTGAAGAGGAAAGAACTACACGCTCAAGTTCAGATTCCCAGGGAAGAACAGTGTTATAATGTGACAAGACTGGGTGTCTCTGCTTTAACCCTGCTTAATACCTTATCTTATATTTCTCCTGTCATTTTGGAAATAACTTCTGTCAGGTTCCATAGATTCACGGACTCATACTTGTTGATCCTGCCATGTACAGATGCGTGAATGCACCCCATGTTGTTTGCTCAAGGCTTTTATCTAATTAGCTGCATGTTCTTATTGACTTGATTATATCATCTTATTTCTATGCTAAGTGCTGCTCATGTTTCTTTTCCAGTCATCTGCTGTCCAGTCTGGTGAATGGATCATGCAATTTGGACAATCTATTGATGATGCAGAGAATGCTTGCGGTCAAATACCACGTCTCCTTGGTTTGTACCTCTGGTTTTATCACAAGTTCTGAACTGGTCTATTTGCTGGGGTTTGCTCACTTCATTGTTTTTTTTCTCTCTTTGCTTAGTAATCGTGTATTCTTGAAATGATTTTCGTTTTCTCAGTAAAAAAAAAGATGCTCTGATTAATAATTTTTTTGTTCCTCAGATGTTGTCTTGTACCTTTGTGAAAACGGCCATGTTGAAGGTGGCATGATATTTCAGCTTCTAGAAGATTTAACAGAAATGTCAACCATGCAAGACTGCAAGGAAGTTTTTGGCTACATCGAAAGCAAACAGGATGTCCTGGGAAAAGTATGCCATCCATCCTTCTCTGCAATCGTAGACATATACGATTGCCATAGCTTTCTTCTAAATGGTATTTTCAGCTTCTAGTTTCAAGCATCTGTGGTCCACAATTATTATTTAATATCAGGTTGTTTCACCTTCAGCAAGAGCTATTTGGCCGAGGGAAACTTGTGATGTTGAGGACATGTAATCAACTACTTCGTCGGCTTTCCAAGGTAAGGGACTATGTATTGAAGCAGCGACCGGTTTAGTGCATTATAGATTTGATGCCTCATTTGCTCTCAAACGCCCAAAACCAAAACAAATGGCCATTCTGGCTTATAAATTTTTTCCTTCTACAACTTTCGATATTGTAAAATGGGTGAGATCTTTCCTTCTAGACTATCCCAAGCTTGTACATTATTATATTTTATGATGTCAATGTGTCCAGATGATGAAATAAATTAAACTTTTCAGGCAAATGACGTGGTATTTTGTGGAAGAATCCTTATGTTTCTTGCTCACTTTTTCCCGCTATCAGAGCGCTCGGGTAAGATTTTTCCTTTTTTTTGAAAGTGGATGGTTATTCATTTCCCATTTAGGCCTTTTTTGGCAGGACCTTACTATTTTCTCTATTTTTCACAGCTGTGAATATAAAGGGTGTTTTCAACACATCAAATGAAACAAAATATGAGAAAGATGCACCTGATGGTATGATAGACTTTAAAGTATAGTTAACACTTCAACCGTTTGCTTTCCTTAAATTTATTTCTGATCTCATGATAGTTCATGTATTTCTTCCTTTGCCAAGATGTCTAATTTTTTTCGTCTTTGGCCATTCAGGAATTTCCATGGATTTCAACTTCTACAAGACCTTTTGGAGTTTGCAGGTTTTCATTATCACTTTTCTTCCTTCTATAAAATTAAAACATGAAGCATTAGTGAGTTAAATAGCTGATCTAAGCGTAAATGAATTAAATTAGTCAAGGGAGCACGTGTGATGAATTTCCATGATGTGAAATAAAAACGAACTTTGATTTTGTGAATTACTACCTTCGTAGATCTATTGCATTTCCTCTATGCAAGCTCTCTATTATGAAAGCAATAAACTGACTGCTCAGTTTTTGGTGTTTGAGGGACTCTTTGGTATGACAGAATAAATTACCAAAAAAGGCACCTATGTCTCAGCTTAATTCTTGTTTTTTAATCCTACAAGATGAGGTTATGTTTACGTGGAATCTGCTTTTGCAATTTTAATAGCACTTGAACGGGTAACACCTGGGTGTTGCTGGGGTTTTTTTTCATGCTTTTGAAGAACATGTGCAACTTTGGGTATGTTTAGCGGGTTTACTGGACTCATTTGCTTCTTGGTAGTGTCTCGACTCATCCCTCTACTCTAACAAAAGTAGGGGATTTTTTAAACTTGTAAATGGCACAATCCTTTTATTCATTCTTATGATAACTGATAGTGTAATTCCCTGTTTGTGTAACCAGGAACATTTCCGAATTCCAGCTTCTACAACTCTCGCGCCTACCAATTGGCAGAAATTTTCATCCCGCTTAATGGTATTCATACTGTGCTTCTTCATCATTTCTGCATTTTAGAAAAGCTTTCTTTCTGATAATTTTTTTCACTTGTCTTCGTTATCCGTTTGTAATAATTAAATTTTAGGTTGTACTGGATACTTTCGAAGCTCAACCATTAAGTGATGATGATGGAAATTCGAATATTCTTGAAGAAGAAGAGAGTGCTTTCAGCATTAAGTACTTGACAAGTAGTAAATTGATGGGTTTAGAGGTATGCAGTAGGAAAGTGACTGGTGTTACTGATTTTGTGTGAATCTTCTGATATACCATTTCTTCTTTCAGTTGGGGCAGCGCCCTTCATTACTAGTGTTTTTATTCCGTGGTTGCAGTTGAAGGACCCAAGTTTTCGCCGCCATATCCTTTTGCAGTGCCTCATACTGTTTGACTATCTCAAGGTACTAGAAAAACGACTGCACACGAATTTGTATTTCATCCAATAGCTATTTGTTATTGATGATAAACGGATAATTCCGTGATTGTTGTTGTTTTTTGTGTATTGGTTGATGCGTCTATAATTAGAAGATCCTAATGACAGTCTGCTTATGGCCGTATAGAAAGGGTGGTAAAAGAAAAAAAACCAAATGTTTGGGTTTATTAGCGCAGATATTAGTAGGATTTGAATATTTGGCAATGCGAGGGTAAATCGGAAAGCAACAACGTGGGTTTCTTTTGTGGGTAGGGTGGTGACTTTTCTCGACCCTATTCCTGTCCTGGAAAAATGTAAAGAAATCATGAGCCCTATGTTTCGTTTCAAAATCATGTCTTATCTGCTTTATGATTGACGTCGTCTCTTTCCTCTGTATGCCGTGCAGACGCCAGGCAAAAATGACAAGGATGGACCTTCTGAAAGCATGGTAGGAAGCAACGCCATTTTAAGATTTTAATAGTCTAATTTGCTCCGGTTTATCTTATTCGGGTTTATCATCAATTTTCCTGTTTTTGGCTTTGTAACAGGTTTTATCAACTCATTTATGTATAATGATTGATTAACTAGTCTATCTGTAGAAATCATTACTGAACCTCAATATTTCATGAAACTTTTGTTCTTGTTGCTTTAAAGCTTATTCTGTTGTCTCTTAAGACGTTATTGTTGACTCATATCTGCTATTTTCTGTGTGTTATTTAGTTTGTTCGTCTTGTGTTGTATGCATCATTGGCTGAACTTTTCATCAAAAGTTGAGTTTGATAAATCGTCCTTTCAATTCTTTATCTGGCCTCAGATATCTACGGTGAAAGTACTTGTTATTTGTCTGTGCCTTAATATTATTATACGAGTCGTTATCCTTTAACAAGCTCTGCTTTTTGCGATAAAAATATTTTTATGGCCAGTAGAAATGCAATTGTGTCGTGTAAACTATCCATTATTAATTTATTATCCTAATAAAATTGAGTGCATCCCATTGTTTAAATGATTGTGAATAAAGATATTCTCAAATAAGTTCCATCATTATTCTGAAAACAGTTCGCCTATCATGAAATAAATTCTCGTTTTCTTTTGCTTGTCAGAAGGAAGAAATTACAACATGTGAAGAACGTGTAAAGAAGCTTCTCGAAGTTACTCCCCCCAATGGAAAGGAGTTTCTTCATAGCATTGAACATATACTGGAGCGAGAAAAAAATTGGGTAAGTTTTTAATTTATTTTGGTTCATAAAATCCATGTCTAATTAAGGGAGCCTTTGATGCTATTTTCTACTGGTGAGAATGAGCTTATATATGCTTCTCAATGTCGTCGGACTTCTTAGGTTTGGTGGAAACGAGATGGTTGCCCAGCATTTGAAAAACCTGCAATTGAAAAAAAAACTGGACAAGATGGAGTGAGAAAACGGTATGACTATTTTCAGCTTGTATTCTTCTTTTGTACACTGTTACTTTTGCATTGAATGGAGCAGCCATCAGGATAGGCTAGGCTAGGCCAGTCGCAATCATATTCAGATTGATTCAGCTGAGTAGGGAAGAAAATCGACGGGTCTAACTTCAACTGGAACAATTCTGTTATAGATAGGTTTGTTGATTTTAAGAGAATATTGTAAATGCAGTTTTAAAACAAAAAATCCTAGAAGTCATTGTAGAGACTGTATTAAAAATTCAGCAAATTCGAAGCGATACTAAGATTGATATATACCTTGACATTCTACAAGTTTAAAATGCTTGATGTCTAACACCAGTAATGAAGCAGATATCATGCATTCAAATCTATGAATTATATCAATAATTTGCGAACAGATTATGATAGTAAATCATAACATATGGGAAGATCTTCAATATATAAAACTCATGAAAACTAGAAATTGAAAAATATTAATGAATGAAAATGCATGATCTTTAACACATTACATGAATGATGTTAGGATCTGAGTCAATATTTGTGATTTTTATTGATAATTTACTATGTTAAATAGGTGACACACTCCTTCATATAGTCTATTTCAGATAATCCTAATTTTACGGCACATACTACATTCAAATAATCACGATGCTACATTAAAAAATTTCTGAAGTCTTCCTGAGGATTGGCGTTATCACTGGCTTAAAGGGCCTCAAAGATAGTTGGTCCTGGTAGATTGACAGCTCAAAGATAGTACTTTATTCTGTGGAGCTGAGGTTGAAGCTGATAAGAGGGGACTATTTACTTGGATCTGCTCTTTTCTTGATGGTTGTTGATTCCGTTCTTTTTAATAGTGTTCTTGAGTTTGTGTATGGTGGGTGTGATTTTTGTCCGAATTCAAGCCTGAAATTCTATCAATCTCTCCTGCGTAGGAACCTTACATTTTAGATTTCTGGAATTTCTATCATTTAACCCATGTTTTACCTACCAAATTTCAAATTATCTCTCTGTTTCCTTGAAAGTCAAATTCTAGGCCCTAGATCGTCTAATTGGCCTCTTGTCGTCTAGTATCACTTTAGTGAAAAAATTTCACCTGATTGAAATATTAGTTGTGTGTACACCTGTGACATGTCTCATCATCTGTCCGTGAGATCACCGCTCATTCAGAGAACATTCTTGGCTGTCCTGAAGATCGTAATTTCTGCGAATATAACCTAAAGTTTCTGGATGTAGCAACTCTCTGTCTGATAACGAAATTATTAGTTTTCCATACTCTTTTTTGGGTCCAAATACGTTGATGGGGATTATCTATTAGGTAGATTGGATGGAGCAATTCTATTTTTATTGCCTATTGATGTCCTTTGTAGTAGCATTCTAACATTACTAAGATTCTTCTGTTTTTTAATTCAATTTGTTGATGGCATCACAGACATGCACTCATGCAGGCTTCCTCTGCTGTAGTGGATATTGATTTTTTTTGTCGTACAGGAGGCCTAGGTATCGTTTGGGAAATAAAGAGCTATCACAGTTGTGGAAGTGGGCGGATCAGAATCCAGTATGTTATCCTCTTGTAGTAATTCTTCAGTGTTATCTGCTACAATGCTACGACAAATGTAACTCATTCAATTTTAGTTTTGCTATTGAAATATTTGTTGCACGGTTTTAATCATCTTTTCCTGTTCTAGTACCTGACTGTCGTTTCTATCTTTGGCCTCTTATCCCGAGACCTTATGTGACATTAAATTGAGATATAATATGATGCCTCGATTGTTGGCTATGTTCTAAATTGTATGTATCTCATTTATTTACGCAAACATTTCTCTTTTTTGAACGCCAATATCTGCTTTTTCAATCTATACGTAGCATATATGTAGTTTCTTTGAGTCTCTGTAATTTTTTTGTTTTTAACTTTTGTTGAATCTCCAGAATGCTCTAACTGATCCCCATCGTGTGCGCACACCATCAGTTATGGAATATTGGAAACCCCTTGCTGAAGATGTGAGCTTTTCAACAACTCTCTAGTTTTTTATTATCCCGCGGACTGAAGATTTTGTTCTGTTATATGCCCGTATGACCTTTTACTTTTTGCTTGTGATAAACATTCTTCTAAAGACTTTTTTGCGTCAAATAGTGATTGATGCGTATAGTTTTATGACATTTTATTTCCCCCGGTAAATGCTTACTGACATTCTCAATTCTTGACATGAAAATTTCAGATGGACCCCTCTGCTGGAATAGAAGCCGAATATCACCACAAGAATAACAGAGTATGTTTTATGTTTAGTGGTTGGTAAATGATCCACATGCATGCCAGACAACCGTTTGTTGGCTACCTATATTTAGTATATATCTTATGGATGCTTGTTTCATGTATGACCTATAGCACCATTTAGTACTTGATAAATATAATCTCCTCTTAGACTTACAACAAAGGGAAGGAAGATCGGAGGATATACACTTTTGGCAATTTGTTAATTAATTATGGACAACAGTTTGCCATATGTCTCTTCAAGCCGTTTTCCCTCTTAGAGATAATGTTATAATCTTTATTTTTTTCCATCACTAAAAGCCATAAACGAAGTGGCGCGTACAGATGTGCTCCATGTCCTCTGCCTTTTCAATTCTTTGTCCCCATGTAATAATTCCAAAGATAATACTATTGGTTTATTTTGATGACTCTTTTTCGCTGGCTTTTTCCATTCTCTAACTGGCACTGACCTGCGTCTGAGTTTCAGGTCTATTGCTGGAAAGGTCTTCGACTTTCTGCGCGGCAAGATTTGGAAGGATTTTCTCGGGTATATATAATCCTTATCCTGCTCTCTGGATCCTATAAAGGGGTGCCTTTTATTTTTCTACCCATTGTGAAGCAAACGTGCTTCTTGAGCTGTTTCGCAGTATACTGATTTTGGCGTCGAGGGAGTCGTTCCCCCAGAACTTTTGCCACCTGAAGTTCGTTCCAAGTTCCACGCTAAAACCAACGAAAGGTCCAAACGAGCTAAGAAGGATGAGGAAACGAAACCTTCTACTGCAGCACGACTGGAAGAAGGGCAGGTAACTGAACGGAAAACTCAATTCTTGTTGACCTTTAATGATTGCTGCACGCCTCCTGATGCTAGCAATTTTATAGCATGCCTGCGATTTCCATGCCAAGTAGTACATTTTTTTGAAGTGCGCAAGCCAATGTGTAGATCTCTTAACTCATTCTGCATCCAATTCTTATTAATTCGGGACACCTAAAATCGAGTCAGATCAACTATTTTGAGGGACATACACTTTTTAGCCTGATACGCTATCAAAGATAATTTGGCTTAACATGATCTAAGGCACTGCGGCCATTCAAGACCTTTTCGGCCTGGAAAAACAGGCCCAGAATCGTGAATCTTTCGTTGGTATCATCTGTTGATAGTTGTTGAATTATTTTCCCAAGGAGTTGAGCATTTACCGTTTAAGCCCAAAAAAAACGGCAGGAAATTATTCTTATCCATTCTTATGTGCATGATGAATAATTATTTGAAAACATGTTCAACTGGTGCTTTGACTTGTATATCCAAGGTTGCAACTGCAGCAGCTGAGATGGACGGTGGTGGGAGTGGTGCTGAGCTAGAAGACACACCAGCTACCGCGGATGCAGATGCTGCGGCCGCTGGTGTTACCCACATCGGGGAGTTGACTCCTGAAGTTCAGAAGCAAAGCCCAGAGTCAAATACGGGCCAGGATGCCATGCAGTATGAAGCTGAACCTGATGCTGAGATTGATGTCGGGAGGGAATCCGACCCAGACGTGGAGACGAACCCTGCTACTGCGGATTCGAATGACGGCGCTAAAGAAGGCCTGTAACATTCTCGCCTCATAAACCAGGAACCAGCCTCTTACTGTAGAAACAAGAAGAAATTATTTATTTGGAGCGATCATCGAATCCTTTTTTGGCAATCTAAATCGCTCCATGCCCCCTCTTGTGCATCAGTTCAATCTTCTCTGTCCGCAGACAGCAGATCAAAGAACACGATCCAAAGTGCCTCCAGCAGCGCGAAGAACAAGAAAAGACAGGTACCACGCTTGATGATCGAAAGCCTAGTGTTCTTTCAAACTTGATCTTAACCTGACCGATATCCACTGGCCACAAGATTTGCTCCATTTTTTCCAATTATTTCACGTCACGTGATAATTATTAGGTGATAATATCGTCCAAAAAATCAATAATTCGCCACAGATTACACGTACAGAAGTGCTGAATCTTTAAACATTTGGAAGTGTTACAGTATGGGCATGGCTCTCCCCGGCGGCAGTTGAGCCTGTTGCTCGGCAAGTCGAGATCAGAATGATGGCTTAAGCAAGAGAATATCCCTTCCTTTTTCGCTGGTAATGACTGTTGGCACTAAAACTCTGTGATCCACATTCATTTGTATATCCATTCATTTGAACGCCCCCCGGACTCGTCCATGTCAATGAAGATGCTTACGGCCTGCACAAGTAGACGTAGAAAAATTCTTTCATAAATCAGAAGAGACCTACTAGCAGAACAAATATGTATTAAATGGTGCAAAGTTAGCAGCATATTAACCAAGAACCATGTATAATATGAACGCGAACACCCCAGCAAATAGCGGGGACGAAGCCCCCCTTTAGAGCATCTTGATTGGGCCGCTGAAGATTAAGTTTATTTGATTCCAAACATAGGATCTACATCTATGTAGCCCCATTGCTCATCCTCTTCCCGTTCCTTAATTTTTACTTCACTTTAGCACTTTTTTTTAATAGTAATTACTCGCGGTGCATGATTCTTACCTTCTTATCTGATTCATGAGGCCAAGATCTACCAACTGTTGAACAAGCCCCATATTTCTCATTGAAAAAGGAACAAGCTATTAATAATTTTTTCTTCGTTGTATGTCATATCTGTACCTTCCCAATCCGAGGACGCTCCTTCAGTCTTTCAAGGCTGTTCCGAACATGTGAGACAGCACCCCAACACTTTAATGTGTTTGCGACGTCGTCGAGCCTCAGCAGGTATTCCTCCTCCGTTAAAGGGAAGGATCTCTGATAGCATCAGACAGAATAGTCTAATTTAATTTTTCAAACAAATGGAATAAAAAATATGAACCCTTAATAACCCTTCATTTTTTTCAGAAATCTATCTACTTCTTGACACAAATACCTCTGAAATATGGTGCTAGGAAGACCTTGGGTAGGCATACCTGTTCCACATACTTCCACATCACGTTCATCGCCAATAGATTTCTTCCCATGAACTCCTGCAAGAAGAAACCGAAAATGAGGGCAGCTTACGAGATTAATTCACTGGAAAATGAAAAAAAAATGACCATCCTAATCTTATGGGTGCCATCCTAATGGGGAAATAAATACCCATGTGATTTTTTTTTAATTTTAAAAGACCAGATTTCTGGCTCGCGCCGAGCAATGAAGAATACACAGAGCCATTATTCAAAGGCCGCCAAGAAATCCAGGGAGAAGAAAGTGATGAATGAGCTACGGCCAATGGCAGGCTCACCTTCTTGATAAGCTGGACGTCGTATGACCGACCGTACTTCTTTCTGATGAGCGTGGCGAGGTCGAAGCCACTGAAGCTCGAATCATCTTCCCCGATGAGCCTCTCCAATGCATCCCGAGATGAACCACTGTTCACCTACAGAAATCAGATGGTTTATCAGAAAAATCATCGGCTGGGTGATGGCAGAGCGAGAGAGAGAGAGAGAGAGCTATTTTATTTGATCGTTACCTCGTCGGGTTTCTTCTTTGGGGATTCCTTGTCTCCATTCTCTGAATCGCCGGGCTCTGAGTTGCCGCTGATTGCTCTCGCGATGACCGCCCCAGAGCGTGCGATTTTTCCAGGGCAGCCGAGGAGAAAGTGGCCCTGAGGGTACCCCAAGCACGAGGCCTTCTTCGACGGGCCCTTCAGATTACTACTCTCGAGCAAAGCGTGCGGCAAGAAGGTGCGGTGATGGCTCGACACTGCACTCACCATTTCCTGGAAGAACAGAGTCCTGTTCATCACTCGAGAGGAATAATGCTCATATAGTATTGAAGCAGATGAGGCGATTCTCGGATTAAATGGCGTGATCAGGTTGAGTTATTTCTGTGCAATGCCCTCTGTCACCCTGGCCGGACACCAGAGAAGATCGAATGGAGGGGCGATGAGCTTCGGAAACTCGGATTCTATGGCAGAAAGGGCAGCCGACCGCTGGAGAAGCCGCCTGTGTCAGGGCTTACTAAGGACGACCAACTCAGAGAGAGGTTTGGGAGCCCGCCAGACCTGCCGAGTGTTCGGACGAACGGACTTCGATCACATCGTCTCGCCGATCAAGAAAACCAAGTCACGGCGACGTGGAATCTCACCGCTCAGCTCCTCGGCGGCCCACGACGGCGACCTGGAACTTCCCGTTTCTGTCGGAGGAACACGGCGGGATGTGGTTCGTTCTTGTGCCGAACTCCGGAAGCGGGGAAAGGGAGCATGCAATTGCAGAGAGGAAGCCGAGGAGGACGAGGAGGAGGAGAGGAGGCTCACCTTCCCGGGAGCATAAAAGGTCCCCGAGGCTCCGACCGCCGAGACCAGGGAAGAAGCGACGGAGCCGTGCCCGACTTCTCCCGCTCGCTCCCGCAGGTCCTCGGAGATAATTGACAGCGAGAGGCCTCGGAGGCGGATTATTCGTGAGAAGACGGAGAACCCACGGGGGATCTGACCGGATAAAACGCAAGGGAAGAGGAAAATGAAGCTCCCGGCCGGGCAGTGGGACCTGAGCGACGCCCGCCCGCAAGTTCTAGTGGTCGGGAAGCGCAACCCAAGTCCCCTCCCACCGGTGAACTCCGCGCCGCCAGGACCAGAGAAGCTTGCACGCCTTCTCCAGAGACGGTTGTTCGTCGTCCCCTTCCAAACTCCGGCTCCCCCTGCAGGTGATTCTGAGCCCGCTGTAATTTTCTCGGAGAACGAGCACAGATCGCCGGATTTTCACGTAGCCACCGGGGGAGTCTTCCTCATCCGCGCGGCCGCCGTCACCGTCGAGTAAATCTCCGATATACATTTTAATTCCACGCTCGTATTTAATGTTTAATAATTTTTTTCACACATAAACAGCAACCACTCAATCTGATACAGAACCGGGCTGCTTTTCAATGTTGGGCCCGAACCGATGGTCTCTTCCATGCGGCCCAGTTCATTAATTACAAAAAAAAAATTGTCAGGTTTGAAAAGATGATAAATTGATATTTTTATTTTAAAAGTGATAAAAATTTCGTGGGATATTAGTTCCTATAAAAATAATTTAAATATCTCCTAATTATAATCATTTTATTACCGATTTGACATTACTTCCACGGGGTTGGTTGCGGCCGCTATCGGTGGCGACCGAGTCCGAGTCCGAGTCCGATCTGGGTGCGCTCGATTCCGGAGCGTTGAAGATCTGGACCGAGCTGTCGGTGCCTTCCGCTTTCCAGGCAGGCCTTGTGAGTTCATTACGTATGGCCAGTAGAAATAGGACACGTCAGACACCTCTCGGTTTCCTGTCTTTACTGAAACGTCGTCGTGGTCCGTCATGGAGGATAAATTTGCCTGTTGGACACGAAACCGGGAAATCGATGGCGGGATTGTAGCTGGCGAAGGATCTTCCCAGCAGAGTAGACGTCGGGAATTCGGAGCGACGAATCTGAGGGCATCTGATCTCAAGCAGACGTCTCTATCGATCCTTCTCCGGGAGAAATCATCGCCCTGTTGTTGATCTTCCGGCGTTGGCGAGAGCGAAACCCCACTACGGGGAGGGTGATTCCCGACGGATTCTTCCCTTGTCGTGTTTCTCAGGTAGAGGGGGAGTCGGAGGCCCTGGTCCCACGGGGAAGGGCGGAGACAACGCGAAGAAAAACGGTAGACTCGTGATTCGCCTTTGCTCGAGGGTGGAAAATGGCGGCCTTCACGAAGTTGGATGATTCCCCAATGTTCCGGAATCAGGTACGTACTGCCCTGCGGTCGGTATCTTCGCCGCCGACAGCTCGTTCACGTTTTTTTTTTTGTTTTGGTATGGAAGAAGCCCGGTGGTTGTACAGAAAGAACCAGGCCATTTACATCTTCAGAGGAGTCATTATTTTTTCCCGACCGCTCCGAACGGTATTTGGTAATCTGACTATTACACTGCTACGTTGGTGCAACGATTTTTGATGTTCGACAAACATTTGGCAATGGAACAGAACTAATCCACGTTTTTTTTAGACGGCGATGGCTTTTCCCAGTACCGTCTTTAATGAGCTGAAAAAGTACTACAGTGCGATGTTTTATTTCTTATAATGCATCTTCTGGGTTGTCATTTGCCTGAATTTGATCTTAATCATTCGCGGCTGCTCAGTGCAGTTGATAAATCAAGTGAGCCAACTCGATGTACCACCGGAGTGAATTCTGCTAACGGTCGGAACTGTTTCCTTCCACGAGGATATTATCGCCTTCGTCATCCGTGGCAAAGATTTTTCAATGCTTTTTGCCTTCGTTTGGAGGTTGTTTAGTGCTCTCCTTTTCCTTGTGCGGCCCTCTACATGGCTGACTTTTGAATCTGGTATCATTAAGGCCATCGTATGTTTTGGCCCTGGCTGTATCTCTAGCATCGGCCATTCCCAATTGTCACTGATCCTGTCACGGAGATTACTCCATTCCCTTGTAAACACTCTCCATTGCCTAAAAGAATCTTATGCAACCAGCTGAGTTTATGGGCAGAGCTGAATACTTCTCCAGTGGAATTTTCCGGTGTCGAATTTACTGAGAGCTAAGAGTATGTTTGCCTCAAATTTCACATAAAAATCTGAGTTACCGTGGTCGGTCAGTTCATGATTTAATTGCTTTAGAGCAAATGGCTCTCATTTATTTAGAGAGAACAATAATAAGAATGGAAAAGAAATAAAAAGCGCTGAACCAAATTTTGGGGTTAAACGCCCATTTTTTTCTGGAAGAGAAGAAAAAAAAATGATTGTTATGAAAGTTCAGCTAGTTCACTATGATGAAACAGAAATAAATCAGTGTGACTAAATATGAAAGTCAATTTTAAAGAAAGAAGATGTAATCCTCATAAACTTATCCTCTTAAGGATAAGACACCCTACGAGCAGAAAATATGGATTTCTGTTTAGCCAAGTGGGCACTTTATTATCTTCATGGTAACCTTGGAATGAAGTGAGGGGGTTTTTGTTGCCATGATCTTTCGAACAGATATATTCTTATTGGTATCTTCCACTAACGTTTTTCTGGTTTATGATGCTTTATGGAAGTAAACTGGTGTCATTCTCTCGTCTTTCTTTTGCAGGTATTTTCCTTGGAACAGGGAACAGATGAGTTAAAAGAACGGTGCCAAAGACTTCATAAAGGATGTAAGAAATTCGTGTGAGTATGATACTCTTCTGTAGCCTCCTTTGGGCTTCACCTTCTGTTGTATTCGTTTTATAACTTTCTGCATCTTAGAAATCAATTCATTTGCGAATGCTTTATGTTCAGTTAAAATAGTTAATCTGTCTTTCACCCGCTTTGATCTGTGGTTCTTGTTACTTCGTCCATGTGAATGGACAGTAATGTATTGAGTTAAATCTGCTATAATGTTATTTTAGTTTTCCCTATGCTAAACCAGCTACCCAGGACTAGTGAGTCTGGACATCTGGGACTAGACTGATGAAAAAACTTGAAGAAATGCTCCAGTTCAGTTGGTGTGGTACTCTAAATGTTGGATGAAGCAAGTCTTCATGTCACTGTCCTGAAACTTGTTTTTTTCGTCATATTCTTTGCGGCTTAGGAGGATCTGAGGATCTGGGCTAGGAAGATCTAGTGAATCTAAAGCTCTGTAAACATTCAAAACCTAGGATTCTCCTCTAGTAGGTGCATATGGAGGTTGGCGGTGAGAAAGAGTTTTGATTGTTTGCTATTCGGATATACAACCTATATGCTTTTGTCCTAGCAACTACTTTCAATTGAGATTCGTGCAATTCTGAGATTTTGGATAGGAGATGTTGTATATCCTCATATTTGTCAACAAAAGAACCACGTCATTGACTTTATACGAGAATTCTTGATATAAGAAAATTCTCGTATCCTCACACATGCCCTTCTGCATGACAATTTTTGTGTCATTTCGAAGTCGATGATCATGTCTGTCTGATCATAGTAAAGTATCAACATTGTCAATAGGATACGAGGCATGTCTGTTTGGAACCAAGTATGCCCCAAGCTTGATGGCATCGTTCATTCATTGCAGGACATCTCTTGGGGGAGCATATGATGGGGATATTGCCTTTGCTGATTCCTTAGAAGCTTTTGGCGCTGGGCATGACGATCCCATGAGTGTGGCTATTGGAGGTTGACCAAAACTTTCAGATTTTTCTTTTCTAATGTTAATATGTTGTCTATGTTGAGTCCAAGTTTTTACATATACACGGCTTTGATTTTTTTCAAAATCATGGATTCGTATTTAGCTTGATTTTCAGTCTTCACGCCTGTTCTATATTCTCTTGCTTTTAGCTGATCTAAGAGATGAAAAATGAGGCTAATTTTCTTTAATGCTATATTTTTTCATGTATGCCAGTTTTGAGAGGATTTTCGTTTTAATTTCATTTCAGTGAATATCAAATATCCGTCATTAGATGGCCCCATCTTATAGCTTTTTCTTTGTTTTTATTCAAGTCTAGGTCCTGTCATGTCCAAATTTACAACTGCATTCCGGGAACTTAGTTCATACAAGGAACTTCTTCGCTCCCAAGTAAGTTAAGAAAACTTTTTGTTGCATTGTTTGCTGTGACGCTTACTGATTTCGTGTAGCTAACGAGGGTCAAACATGTTTTGGCTTGCTATGATAAATTCTGTAATCAAGTTTAAAGAATCATAGAGCATTCATAAATTATAGTTTTATCCACAAGATAACTCGAAACCAGGCACTTATAGTTGAACCTTCTGTGACAGAGTTGTTTTATCTCTTATAATTTTCAGCGTAAATTGCCAGGGTGTTATATTATCGAACCATGTCAAGATAGAATACCTATTGTACATATTCCACCCGGCATGTATGACCATATGAATAAGATCAGAACTATTTTTTAATGGAGAAAGATTTCCACCACTATTAAGCAGAAATGAAAAACCAGAGCATCGTAACATTAGCTTCCTAACGGTCTAGTAAAGGGGAAAGAAAAGTTGAAATAAAAACAGCATGTCTCAATGTTAGCTTCCTTTCAAATCTACCAAGGTGGTAAAGAAGTGAGATATATATTACCAGAAGAAAGATTTTTTCCACGTCTCTAGTTAACACATTAGAATCGAGGTCATCTTGATCTCTGTTCTGGTATGTGAACTTGGATAGTACCTTGTATTTATTGATATCGAAATAAAGGGGTATTTAGGTACGCTTTCAATCAGCTGTAAAAGAAGCCCTCCCTATACAAGAGTAATTGAATACACGAGGATGTGGTGGACTAAAACCCAAGCTACACAAAATGATATCATCACATAATTGAATTTCTCTCCAGCTCTAGAAACTTCTGTCACATCTCCTATGAAAAAAACCATTGCACCATATAAACAGTAATCCATGCCCTACTCCTTGCTCATTAGATACATGGTATTGATACTAGTTGTGTGAAGAGCTTATTGATGATAACTCGTGATTCATCAGTATTTCCCTATTAATAAGTTGAGGATCCGTACATCGGATGTGTCATATTGTTCCAACTACTGCTCTTAGTGCCTTTGTCGCAGATTGTGATTGTTCTGAGGATACGAAAAGTAGGCCTTTAAACCGTCCAATCGTTTCCTCAAAAATTCACTTAAAGTTTGGACACCAGCTTCCTCCTAATAACCATGAAGAAAACCCTCAGCCACTTTAATGCCGAAGCCCTTTACTGCCGTGAATTTATGTTCCTCTAGGTCTGAACTCCTTTACCCAATCCCTTTCAAAGCTAAGATTATTTACCCCGCACCATTAAACTTCTCTCTTTAAACCATACAAAGCGAAATCTAAATGCCACTTTTATGATTTTTTGTAAATCTCTGAAAATGTCCTGAAATCTTCTGTTATTCCCTACTCCATTGCCTGCAACACAGCTAGAAGAAATTCCTTCCACCAGTCTAACTTAATGGGAAGAGAAAAAAACAATCCAAGCTATAGAAAAAACATTCATATCCATAAACTGTCTGCCTGTGTCTGAACTTTGCTAAATATGATCTTCCAAAAGACATTGAATAATACTGTATCACTGAAAATGTGATCAAATATCTGACCGTAGATATCACAAAACAAATATACTGTATAGAATGCTTTCAAACCCTTATTTTTCTGATGAATTTTCCATGAACTAGTTTTTATGGTTGAGGAGAATTTGTTATTCGATATCAACTTCTTTCATCAAATTCTGCAATCCTCCTTTATTTTAAGAATGGAACAGTGAACTTTAGTTCCATCTCCAAATTTAAAATATTATTGAGCTGCTTTTATAGTTATCTTCTGCAGTGTTTTAAGTTACACATACTTGTGAGGTTTCTGATCTTTGCTATTTGTTCAAATCTTATCTGTGTATTTAGAGTCACCTTCTGTGGTAATTGAACCTATCTATAAAATGAAGATCGTCATTTTTTTGGATCATGAATATTCCTATGGTTGAGTCGAAGTTGAAGAATTCCAAGACAATCTTAAGAACTGACTTGGAAACCATACTTGACTCAGTGCTTCTTACTCATTGATTGAACTTGTCAAAAAGAGTTATCTGCTTTCAAATCTGTTTTTTTCGGAATGGAATAAATCAGCTTGAATTTCACACAGAAGAAATTGCAACTTGCCTTTTGATACTTCTTTTCATGACATAATGTTCTTCTCATTCTTTTTATATGGCATTTTACAGGTGGAGCATATGCTGAGTGACCGTTTGATGCAGTTCATAAGTGTTGATCTACAAGATGTGAAGGTTTCTATATCGTTTTTTCTTAAGATACCAAGAACTCGTCTTGAATTAGTAGCAATATTCTTTGGAGTTCAATGCAAGGAATAACATATTAACTTATCTCTTACTTAGGGGCTTTTAATTCACCAACTTTTCAGTCAGTGGAGATGGTGAAGAGATAAAAGGAAACTAGTGATGGTGTCCTTCTGACTGATATCAGGAATATATTCTACCGACACATGATACTAATTCACCCTTTCTTCGGACTATTTATCTCTGTGACCTTAGAAAAAGTTTTAAAATAAATATTTTTATGATATGAGGAAGAATCTGGAAACCTACAAGATTATGGGTATCTTTAGTTGTGGCTGAGGACTTGGATTGAAAAATGGGCGTTTATGAAAAGATTCATGATCAATGAATTTTAAAATTTGTAAAATGAGTTAAACCATAATAAATAGGGAATCATGAAAGGAGAAAAGTCCTTCTATGGTTTTTCCAAGCCTTTGCTCCTGGTACGAATATCATTGAACAGTTTACTATGAAGGATCTGTTATGGTATCCTTCTTGAGTCTGAAACAGGCAAAAACGTCTTCTTGTGTCCTGTATTTGAGCAGTTGAACGTAGTAATTTCCATCCGATGTCCGATTTCCATATTACCCAACGATTAATTGACAGTAAAACTTTTGTTGGCAGATGGAAAACATTTTCTTGTAGTAACTTTCTTAAAAATATGTGGAGTCAGTGTACAATTGATGTATAAGTTATGATCAAATGCAATTGCAGTAAACCATTGAGTGAACCGATTGATATCAGTGGTTGTCAGGTGTGAACCGATTGAGTTTTTTCCTTATCCTACATGTAGCGATTTTTGCTACGATTCTTATAGAAAGATATATCACTATATGCCAATAAGATTTGGTAAACGCAGTAGACAGTATTTTTCTCCCATTCCTGATTTATGTTAAATATAAACCTAATACATTAATGACGTGGACAGCAAAAGAAATGGAAAGGAACTGGGGACTGATGGGAGGTGAATAAATGGAAGGTTGAGAAGAGGAAGGAGAGGAGAGGGGAGGAGAGTAAAGGAAGGGGAGAAGAGGAATGGGGGAAGAATAGGCAAAGGGTTCGTATGCCATCGAAAACTAGTCTTGTTCTGTGGGCTACGTGTTGTTCAAATGGTTTTAATCAGAATGCAATAGTTGTCTCATTTTAATTGTACCATTCTGTCATCCCAAGAACCTGTTTTTGTACGGTAGTTGGACATATTCAACATATTGTACGGGAGTTGGACTTGAAAGAGAGAGGTATACATTAGTTTCAGGTCAGTGGTGCGCCCACGGGATCTTGATTTCCGTCATAGTGTAGTTTTCTGTTATATGAAGGATATGACAATAGTTGAATGGAAAGTTTCATGGAGAAATAAATAATAATTCTTAGAAGAACATTTGAGTTGGTTTTTGTGAGTTGGCCTGCAAAATTTACTCCCATCCTGCTGAAAGTGTTAGTGCGATCGTTTCTAAACTGGTGCTCTATTATCTAACTGGTGATCATGTCTGAAGGGACATTAGATCTGGCACAAGTTTGACTAGACAAAGACTGCCCTATTATCTAACTGCATCTGGGATGGTCACGTTCAAACACAGAAATTTAGTGAACTTATGTTTCATGCATTTCGTGAGAATTGGGTTCAATTCTCGCACAGGCGCGTTTAAATATTTGAGTCATTCATGTTTTTGAAAGATATATATATCGTTGTAATACTGAAAAATTAGGAGTACAAAGCAGGAAACTCCCAAGGGTAAATAATCAGAAATGAATTCATCCTTCTCTATTTCATTAGAAATTTCTTATATCTATCATACTAGGAACGCTAGACATATTTGGAATAACATGGCAACTCTTTTGATGTACCTTCTGCCTTTGTATTCACAGGAATCTCGCCGTCGTTTTGACAAAGCTCAGCATGTTTATGACCAGGTATATCTTGATCTTGTTTGCTTATATTTTATCTATAATGTTCTCTCAAAGTTTTATCATCTAACATTGCAAATTCAGTGACTATGCGTTTATTTGCTCGAAGTCATTTGTTTCCAATTTTGATGTCTTCATAGGCCTTTGAAACTTAGGGTTAAGTAATATCATGTTTGAATGGTGCCTCATTTTATGGTCTGGGCTACATTACTCTATGCTGTCTCCATTTATCCCGCAGAGCTCTATTGGACTGGATACATATTTTCTTGTGACGTGATGGTTTTACATGCCTAGAGACAATTTACTTCAAAACCTGTAGCTTTATGAAACCTTGTAACCTCTGTCATTGGTTTTCGGGCTCTTTATGCCTATCTCTAGGAAGACTAAGTCATGATGGATGGATGGATGGACCGTGAATGGGAACACACTGGAATGTGGTTTAAATTATCAGAACAAAAGATAATGGCCGGAGTTGGGACTGGTTTGGTTTCACTGTAGCTGAACTTAAGAATGAAGAACACATTATTTAAAATATTCTTAAAGATTGCTTGTTCTATTTGATAAAAAATGAGTAAAGGAACCATTTTTCTCGTGGAATGTGAAAATGTCTTAATGCATGTGAAACAATGTTAGCGGCCTCAGAAAGTTTTTATGAAATTGGAGGAAAAATGAGGTTACCCTTTCAAAAAATCACTTGTAATGGCAGCCTCCTCAGAAAGACTTATCTCTAATTGCTAATGAGTTTAGTTATCCTAAATACAGCCCTTGTTTGTTTCTTTGGACGAAGGCTACTTCTATTTTCGGATGGATAAACGTCTTGGATAGATGTTTATCCATCATGTGGATGTTTAAGATCTTTTTAACTGTTTAAAATATCTTCAATTGGAGAAAAATGTCATATTTTTAACTGTTTGTACTTGAAGGTTCTTGTTGAGTAGAATAGATGACAAGTGGCGGGTGAATTGTTTTGTTGGTGTAAGGTAAAAATTTCGTGGATAGCTCAACAAAGCGTAACAACATAAGCTCCCTTACTCGTCTGCTGTCTTTAAAATGACGAGAAAACATGTTATGGTTTATTCTCACTCACTTTTCATGTAGCTTTTGGCTGCTGCTTTATACTATTCGTTCCAAACTACCCTAAAAACGAGTTGGGAAATAACGGAGTATCCATCATAATTTTATGTTTTGTTTAATTATAGAGTTTTTCTCTTTTCCTATTATGCTGTTACTCCGCTATCACTCTTGAGGAATGAGAATCTCCTGCGAGGACTACCTAAATGGGAATATTTTAGAGAAGATATTAGCTGCATTCAAATAATATATAAGAAGATGATTGGTTGCATTCAAGTACGGTCTGGGGCTCCTGACTTTGCCAGAACTTGTCAGCTAGTATAAATTTTATGATTTACAATTATGGTGTCCTCCGTGGCTACTATGCATAAAAAACATGGTCACGATTGCCCACGTGTTTATGCTTGACTTCTCTTTAGAGAGACCTTATCTTAAATCAAATTCGTTTCTCAGTTGAAGTGACAGTATGTCCCGTCATTTAATAATAAAGCTCTTGAGAGTTTTCGGGCGTTTGGCGAATATTACCTTGTTGCATAGCTTTGGAAAATATTAAATAATTCATTTTTTGTTGGGAAATGACTCCCACCCTGTCATGTAAGAATCACCAATGAATATTCAAAGTTAAAAACGCTAAAAGTTTATCATTGACCTTATTTTTCTTTGCATACTTCATTCGCCAATCCATGCTGACATTCAGATAGTTTCTCGTGGTGCCATATCACTTCACTGTGTTTTTATGCTGTACCATCTGTACCATGTGCTTGCGTGGGATTTCTTTTATGCTTTAATCCTTGCCAGTTTTCTGTAAACGTTGCTTAGGATTATGTATTGGCATCTGTACGTAGGCAAGAGAAAGGTTCATGTCTCTGAAAAAAGGAACACGAGTTGATGTTGTTTCCGAGCTGGAGGAGGTGACCTATTTTCCTTGTGTTACATCTCAGCTATTGATGTTTTCCAGAGTTTGCTCTTGAAAGTTTCTATCTGTTTCTGCAGGATCTGCACAATTCAAAGTCAGCATTTGAAAGATGCCGATTCAATTTTGTAAGTTTTAAGTACATTTTTCTATCTAACTGAATATCTTATTTTAATTTGTTCGACCACCCCTTGGGTATTAAGGAATACAGGTAAATGCTCTTGCAAACATTGAAGCAAAGAAAAAGTATGAGTTCCTGGAATCTATTAGCGCTGTAATGGATGCTCATATGAGATACTATAAGCAGGTAAAGAATGAAAATTTATCTTTCCATCTATCCTTTCCCATTAATCTTTTATTGCAGTCTGAAGTTATCTCTCTTGCGATCCAGGGATATGAGTTGCTGAGCCAGATAGAGCCTTTTATTCACCAGGTATACAACTTGTTCAGAAAACGTAAAAAACTTGAAAGTTAACGAATTGAGATTATTAGTGAATAAGCTATTGTTCTTGGAGTAGGTTCTGACATACACCCAACAATCAAAGGAAATGACAAGTATCGAACAAGATAAACTTGCTAAGAGGATTCAAGAGTTTAGAACACAGGCAGAGCTGGACAGTTTAAAATCCTCTGCTGACGCAGAGGTTTCAGCGAGTGGTGATGGTGTCCATGTTTTGGGTACTAGTTGTTACAAAGATGTAGAGGCATTGATGCAATCTGCTGCAAAAGGAGAGGTATCATTCATAGGAATTCTTTTATTTATTCGTATGGCTTGAAACCTCAAATAAGAATGAAATGCTCCACGTAGGCTTACGATTTCTTCGCAGATATGTATCATGACCTAATAATGAATTCTCTCCTTTTTTTTGTTCGTCTGTGTATTAAAAGATCAAGTGAGCCTAACTTTCGCTAACTTTCCCCTCCCTTGGTGTTAGTTTTTCGTTCTATGGGAAATTTACTCGTTTTGTTCCAGGTTCAAACAATAAAGCAAGGCTATCTCTTGAAGCGTTCATCAAATCTGAGGGGAGACTGGAAGAGGCGATTCTTTGTGCTTGACACGAATGGGAGCTTGTACTATTACAGAAATAAAAGTAGTAAGCACCTGGTGCGTATTTTGCTCTATCCCACTAAGTTTTTCTTCCTTGTTGCTTGTAATTTTTCAGTGGCATAATTTTTTTAAAAATAGAGATTAGTAGGGATTACTTTGTTTTATGATTGATTGCTGCTGATTTAGTGCAGGGAATTCGTCTTTACTCACTGTCACTATCATAACCTTGCATTGTTTTTTAGTTTGCAATGATAATAGTTATGTTGAAACTTTATTCCTACAATTGAGATTAAACACGCGAATTGACTATGTAGTATGATATGTGAGTCATTTAATTATGACTCTCTTGTCCTTTTCTTGACTTCCTAAAGGCAATGAGCGGAAAAAAATCAATGAATTTGCTACTCTTTACTACTGTTATGTGGTATTGAAGATTATGTAGCCTTATTTATATAACATATTTTATTGAATTCAAAGAAAGCTCATCGAAGGAAATACCATTACGTTTTATCTTCTTTCCTGTTTTTATGAATCAATTTGGCGCATTTCAAGTATTTATACACACACACATATGTATATTTAGGCATCTTATCTTCCTCTTCTCTGGTTTCTAGTCTCAGCAACCAACGAGTGTACTTGAAAGCGGTGGCAGTGTCTTCAGTCGTTTTAGATTCTCAAACAACAGAGCATCTCTGGGTGAAGACACCCTTTGTTGTCGCACTGTTGATCTCCGCACGTCAGCTATAAAAATCAATGCTGAACAGACAGACTTGAGGTTCTGTTTCAGAATTATATCCCCTGTAAAGACCTACACATTGCAGGTAACTTTTGACGTAAAGAACTTAAAGTCCTTTTTTCCTCGTTATTATGTTTTCTATTAGCCTTTTTAGTCTGAAAAGTATACATATCTGTCTCTCACAAACTCTGGGGAATGTTGTCCTGCGCGATCTTTAAAGGCGGAGAATGATGCAGATAGAATTGAGTGGGTTGATAAAATCACAGCTGTGACTGCATCTCTCCTTCATTCTTCATTTCCAAACCAGGTTGTCATCTATGCTTCTTGTTTGTTTTATGGTTCGTGGTTTTGTATTATTGGAAATATTATTAGGATGTACAATCTTCTTACTAAATGACATTTGCATGGATAACTAGCAGGCATCTCTCAGACTGGTGAATTCAGTAAATGCCAGTCTCGATCATGGTCCCAATCAAATATTGTCAGGTGTCAATGCACAAGATATAATTTCCCAAAGTCATATGCACGGTGGTCAGGATTCTGTTCCTGACATTCTTAGAAGTATTCCTGGAAATGATGTCTGTGCAGAATGTAGTACTCCCGAACCCGATTGGGCATCTCTTAATCTAGGAGTTTTGTTGTGCATTGAATGCTCTGGGGTTCATCGAAATCTTGGCGTTCACATTTCAAAGGTATGTAATTGAGTTCCCATTCCAACTTTCTATATGTTCATTCTTTTCCTTTTTGTCTGTTCCTATTTCCTGTCACTGATTCTTGGTTTGCAATATAAAGAAATTTCATTGTTTACTATCCGATCGATCAACTGTCTGTATGATCTGCCCCGTCTATGGAGCCAGAGTTATGTTTGTTCCGGATTGTTCTTCAAGAGATATCAGTCGTCTTTAGATTATTTCAATAACGCTGATATATCTGGATCCTCTGTAAATATTGCATCCTTGATCTGTCTCGTCAGTGGAGCCAGAAGTTATTCTGGAAATGAATACGAAAGTTACAGAACGACACTATAGCTACATTTTACCTGATTGTACAAGGTATAAGCCTTAGTCAAATATTTGGGTAAGTAAATATCAGCATTTTGCTGATTTAAACTTCCTACACTTTTTAACCTGAAAAGATCGCATTTTTTTTTCTGACGCCTCTCTCTCTCTCTCTCTCTCTCTCTCTCTCTCTCTCTCTAGCTACATATAGGCTCTTTCCAAAGTCCAGGGTTTCGTGAGATTGTTTGCTTGCCAGACATGTGACCAAGGACGCTTCGCTTGATTTAGGCAGACTGGTGATCATAAATGTTTGGAAAAGTGTCGAATCCTTCCATATTTCTAGTCGACTCAAGATTGACTAGGTAAGGTTCACTATGATGATTACTATTAGTCTCCACCCAAAAAGTCCATCGCACCTGAAACTATTTAAATTCTGACTTCGAATTGTACCACACTTTTAGACTTGGCTTATGGGTAGTAGTACTCTGTAGTAACCATTTGGCAGCTGTTGGGCTTTGCAGCTGATTTGGTTAATCCTCCTACCTGGAGAAGATAAAGTTAAAGAACTTCCTTTTGGAAAATCGCTTTCTTCTTTTTGGATGAACCGGTGGGGGAGGAATTCATCTATGCCATCCATCAAACTGGGCAATGACTTGGATGTTTTATGTCCCAGGATTTGATGCTCATCTGTTTATATAACCCGGAACCTTTATAAAAAGAGTCTCCGCGTAAAAAAGATGTTTTGCAGACATCTTTGGATTTTCCCCTTTAGTTTCAATTGGGAAGAAGTAACTTCATGGTTCATTTTCCTAATCCTTCCCGGTTCATTCGTGGAACTGTCATCAGGTAATTGATTTTGCGTAATATGGTTGTTATTTTTATGTTTCCATCATATGATAAATATTCGAATTATAGAGAGGAATGCAGTTCTACATTGATCTAATTAATTGATGTTTTTAATCTTCATGCATATATCTAATATTAACTTCCAGCGATTGTTTCGTATTCTTTGTTTAATGGTTTATTATTTCTATCTCAATTCAGGTTAGGTCACTAACCTTAGATGTGAAAGTTTGGGAACCAACAATCTTGGATTTATTTTGTGCTTTGGGAAATGCTTTTTGTAATACCGTGTGGGAAGGACTTCTTCAGCCTCAACCCCTCGGGTAGGTTCTCATGACCAACAAATCAGGAAACTGTTGATTTGTTTATTTTTTCCGCTCTAATGCGTTAAATTTTAAATGCCTCCTAGTTCGTCGCATCTCTGATGCTTTACCGCGGTTTACAAGAAATGATGCAATTCGGTGTTTTTTTAATCTGCACTTGTTCTATGTGGGGCATCTCATAGTCGCGGTATTTTTTTGTTGTTTATATTTACTTGCCAATTGGGGGAACTGTTGGAAACAGTGAGGCTGATTAGATATGGTTATTTTTTCATAGGATTAATTTCTTTTTGGACACTGATGTTTCTTTTTTAGATAGAAAGGTTCAGCTTGGACGCCATTTTCTAGTGTACATACTGAACATGAATTGCACCATGTTAACATAACCAAGTCAAATCTTTAGAAAGATTGGATTTTATGAAGTAGAGGAGATAAGCAATGAAGCAGGGTATGCTAGTACATTTGCTGGAAGATTCTCGGTAAATCCTCCAAGCTCAGTATGGTGTCCAGGTTTAGTAAAGGGTTGAGGGTGCCTGCCTGATAAACGACAATGCACGACCTATGACATCGCAGACGTGGACAATAAACTTGCATTTCGACTGTAAACAAAGGACGTATGATAATCCTTTTGTCTGGTGCTTTCTAGATGAAATTTCAGGTCTCTAGATTGACCCATTTGTCGTCAGTTATGCTTGTTCAATAATTGTAAAAAGAAGCAATTGCACATTTGACATGTTAGACATGGACACATTGACATCTGTTTTTTCAAGTTTCTGAATCGTTTCATGGATGTAGGCGACATCTTAAAGAGGTTGCCAGGATATTTGTCCCCATTAATGCCAGTGCGCCTGTAGCTTTGTAGACGCAGCTAGATTGAACGTCAAGGAATAATGTGTATTATTACAGTAGAAAGTTCTCTGTTGATCACTATATAGTCTGGTCACGTCAATGCAAGAGCTTAAATGTTGAAGCCCTGCTTGGTATGGACTTTTATCAGCGTAATGAAGAAGAAAGTAGAAGAATTGTTGAAACATTATGCAGAAGAACTGTAATTCATTTCTTTTTTTTGACAAAAACTTATCTACTATTTGGGATTTGCCAATTAATTTTTATTGATATTTATACGAAATTAGTACAGGGGACTGTCCATATATTTGGCTACTGATCCAGATTACTTGATTAGTTGTATTATTCATGCTGCATAGCTAATGAATATGGTCGTCATCACTTGATTAGTTCAGCTAATACAGAGGTGTTTAATATCTAAAGGCTGATGAAAAATACCCAAATACATTTATATATTTAACTTTCACCCTGTTTTCCAAATTAGCCTTTTTTAGCTGGTTCTGTTACTTTGTAGAGGTTGCTGTATTGATCTGTGTGAGTCGAGTTAAAAGTATGTTACAATCACCAACGAGACCCAAGGAGTCAATGTAGACGGCTCTGAGTAATCAACACTTAGCCACCCATCCTTGATCCAACAAACTAAGACTTATTTGATTAGCATTCATTCAAAATATTTCGAACTAATCCATGCCTTCAGTCCGGGTACAATGCTGCCTTTAGGTGGCATCTGTATCATGGCATATCAACCATATTCAGGCTTTAGTCGTCTTCATAGGCTTTGTACTTATTTACGTATAGTAATTACTTCGTATATAGAGGAGTTCGTTTTAGGTAATCGATGTTTCCTCGTAGGATCTTAATGTTTTACTAAACTTCAAATGTTTAAAACATTCTGCATGTGAGCTATGCCAGCTGATTATTTAACCTAACACGTGCAGAGAAGATGGAAGGGTTGTTGCTTCCACATCAATCACAAAACCGGAACCTCGAGACCCTATTTCAAAAAAGGAGATTTTCATTCAATTGAAGGTTGGATATTCCCGTGTTTATCGTTTTCTCCTACATTTGATGTCCATGTATTTTCACTTTTTTGCCTTTATTATGATTTCATAAGATGATGCTTTTTCACGTTCTTATGCTAATTTATTCTTTTCATCGGAGTATCATCCTTTTTCTTATTTTTTCCTCTCTAATGTGTGGTCTGTACCATTGGAAAGCTCTCCTGATATAAATCTTCAAGTATAATGAACTAGGACACAGTCCGATCCATAATCACTTAGCTAGTGCGTGATATAAGTGAGCATTTTGGTCTGTTTTCAATATTTTGGGTAAAAAAATGTCCGTAGTTGTCAGGAAACATACAGTCAATCTACCCGATGTTTAGTGTTATAGGCTGTGTAGGTTTCAATGTTTCTACACGCAGATTTCATTTAGTGAAAACGTATAGGCCTTTCGACGAGAGCTAACTAGCATGTTTGTTTCACAAAACGATGGTGACTAGACCAACAAGGGCTTAAGAATGGCCAACTTCTATCACAAGACACTTACGATTATCACATGAATTTTTACAATTTATTCCACTTTAGTAGTATACTTCGCAATTTAATAGAAATAGAATGCGATATAAAATCGGGAAGAAGTTCCATCCCCGTCTCTATTCCTCCTCTAATGACTTTAATGCAAGATTTTTTTTGTATCGTGAAGGGAAACGTCTTGAGTTGAGAAACAGTGGGGTTGTTGGCAGTGGAGATGCATGGTGGAGGGTGGACGTTGTTTTTGGGAGAGTAGGGTACGAACTTCCGTAATAAGAAAGAGCATCAATGGTCATTTTTTAGAGAGTTATTGATCTTAGCGCTATTTCATATTTAGAAGACGACATAAATTTTGTTGAGGGGTATTTAGGAACACACCGGACATACAGATTTATATCGCTTTTTTCCGTGGAATAGTTGATGAATATGTGAAAGTGTTTACTTCCACAAAAATTAGACCAATTTAAAAAATCATATGATTTTTTTTTAGTGTCCTCATGTAGAATGTAGGGAGAGAAAGTAGACATCTGAAGCCAAGACATCCTGAGCTGTGTTTTTCTCTGATTTTCGTTTTTTCTCGTGTCCATGGATGAGCTCTGATATAGTTTGATATAGTTTGTTACAGACGGAATGCATCTGCTTGTTATATCTTCTGGTGATAAGGGATACTTAATCTTAGAAGGTTTTTTATTTGCTTTCACTTTGCAGTACATGGGAAAAATTTTAATTGCGGAAGAACTGGGTGAATTTGTTTCTTCTCCTTATCCTGCTCATATTTGGGAAGCTGTTGAAAAGCGTGATATAAGAGCAGTATATTGCTTTCTGGTAGCATCGAGTGGAAATGCAAATACGCGATATGAAGAATTCATGGGTCACGATCACTTTCATCGTGTTGATGGTTCAAAGTTGAACGATAATGGTTACATGGAGAAGAAGCAGCATGATCCTTTAACATGCGAAAAAATTAAGGATTCTGGTGTTCCAGAAGGCTGTATGCAAGGCTGCTCCCTCCTCCATTTAGCCTGCCACATCAATGATCTTGTGATGCTGGAACTGCTGTTACAATTTGGTGCTGATGTGAATCTGCAAGACTACCATGGAAGAACGCCTCTCCATCATTGCATCTTCAAGAGGAATGACACATCTGCGAAGTACCTAATTAGAAGGTAAGCAATCAAATGCTTAAAAACTATTTTACTTTTGAGTATAAAGTGCACGAAAAATTGTTTAGTACAAACCTCCAAGCGATATATCTTCCCTAAGATCTCTCCAGAGAGGAATGCAGGAAAAGGTATTTGCCTTTTTTTTTCAGATTCTTGATATTGCTTTGACAAAAGAGATTTAGTGTAGATATGGAGCACTCTGTGCACCGACCACATCAGATATCCCCCGAGTGATATTTTTATTTCTTAATTAAGAAAAAGGAATTCCAGTTAACTTTCCATCATATTTCTGAATGGAAGATGTTTTTCTTTCAACGTGACGACTTGAAGATTCTCTCATGATTCTTTGAAAGAAAACATTTCTTTTTTGAATCACCACTAATAAAATGTTATGATTTTCTGAGTGACTGTATTTCGTATTATATTGAAGTTGTACTGTGAGCTGCCTATATAGGCGCAAATAGATTTGAAGTGCAATGGTACGCCGTTGACCTTGTCTTCTTCGGGGAAAAACAACAGCATGGAAAAATCTCCTTTTTGTGCATGGGTTAACATGAGAGCTGATGCCCAATTTTAACGAATCTTTTGTAAATGTACACCTCAATCATCATTTCGAGAGATATTTTTCTCTTTTGGCTGTCTAGCTGATAGGGGTGTTGATATTGATTTACAAAGGTAGATGTATATATGTTTGTACGCGTAAAATTTTGACCAGCAAAAGCAAATCTATGATCTTGATTTCAAACGACTGTCAGTACTTATTGCTTACAATATCCTCTACTCAGGGGTGCTAGGCCATCAGTTAGGGACGGAGGGGGGCAAAATGCTTTGGAAAGAGCAATGGAGTTTGGACCAATAACTGATGAGGAGCTATTTATACTGCTGGCTGATTGTGAATGAGGCGGGTGACGCATCATTGATTTATATCTGGTAAGTTCTGGTTTATTTTCACTTTGGATGAGAGAGTTTCATTGCTCAAAATATCTTGTGTGTCCGAAAGGTACCCTTTTGTCCCACCTGTCTTAGGGCTTATCAGGTCTAATATTGGCTTGTAATATAATCTTGTCTCTTCATATATGGTTAATTTTTGAAGAATTCTTCTACTAGAAGTCGGGTTTCATATTTTTCATCGCCAATGGGGATCATCTCCAGTGCAGATTTTGCTTTCCTATTCGCTTGCCCTTTTGACTTGAATCTGTACTTTTCAGGGAAGCCAACCATGTGGGTCAACGATAACGTGGTGCTGTTAAAAATGACAGCTCTTTCTTCTTTATTTTTTCTCCTAGTTCCAGTTCAAAAATACTTATCTTTTCAGTTAGTTTATGGCGCCATCTGCTTCCACCGATTTTTTTTTTAAATTATCGTCCGAATTTGTGAACCCATGGCATACTATACTTGTCACACATCATTTATATCCGCAACAGTCCTTGTATCATCTGGCCGTCCATTCCCCACAGAGAAAATAGAACGGCAGACTCTTACCGGGTTGAATACTGATTGGCATTACGTTTCATACCCATAGCTGTTTCCATTGGGCTCATCGATGGGTCTTCTTTTACTTCCCTTCATTTTTTGACATATTACCACAAGAACGCAGAAGATAGCCCCTGATCGAAACTTTTTCCATGAAACGTGGGCACAATCCAGTTCCGATGGATCAGGTCAACGGGTTGACGATGGCCAAAGTCAGACGATTCTGAAACCCGTGAGATCGGGTCAATGGGATGTAGCCACCCAGAATCTGTTTTTGGTCGTCAAAACAGGTTTTTTTTTTATTATTCCCTTGGGAACTTCAGACAACATGCATCCCAGTTGTAGCATAAACTCGAGCAGTATGTGGTCATATTTGGTGTTTTCCACAGAACCCTCTCTCTCTCTCTCTCTCTCTCTCTCTCTCTCTCTCTCTCTCTATTTTTATGATCATAAACCGGTCCAAATCAGATACTATGACCTCTCCGGGATTATTGGTGAATATAACCATCATTTACTCGTTAGATTATAAGCAGAGGTCGTGGAAATATTCAGCTTGTCCTTCAGTTGTTCATGTATCATTCATTCTTATTGAATCTGCCTCCTATCTTCTCATAATATATTTCGTATTTACTTATGGTTGGGTTCTTGAAGTGCAGAGTAATCTCCCTGGCTTTTCAAGAGTCGGCGATTTTTTCTGGACCAGGGTTGGCTCTGTGTGTGATCATCAGTTGATCGACCGCCATGAGAAGACCTCCCACAGGGAAGAGAGGAGCTTGGAAGCCTGTCTGAGGCCACTACCCCTGCGACCACGCCTCCAAGTGGCTGCCGCAACCGGGCAACGTGAACTGGTGTGCAATTCTTTATTCAGGTGTACAAAATTGGGGATAACTTCAGCTCTCTGAAGGCATGGTGATGGTGCAGTCTATTCAGACAGAATCCAGAACCCACCTCTTTTGCCTATTCGAAATACGGAGAGAGAGAGAGAGAGAGAGAGAGGGTAGATTAGGGTTTTCGTCTACACCGTCATGGGGGTTCTTCAAATAGGACTGCAGTCTCCTTTTAGCGCCTTCCGGCGCCTCGGACGGGGAACAGCTTGATGCGCCCCTGGCCTCTGGGTCTCCTCACCAAGTACCTCGCATCGGACAAGGGCACGCTTTCCCTGCTCCGGCGATGCGGCCTCACCATGAGGGGCGTCAATCAGATCCACGCCCTCCTCGTCGTGTCCGGCGCCATCGCCGACCCCTACACCGCCGGGAAGATCGTCGCCTTCTGCGCCATCTCGGGCCGCGGCGACCTCGGCTACGCCCACCTCATCTTCCGCGGCCTCCCACGCCCCTCCATGTTCCTCTGGAACACTATGATGCGTGCCCACGTCGAGAGGGACGAGCCCTTCGCCGCCCTCAACCTCTACTGCCAGATGCTGGCTACTGGGAACCTCCCCAATAACTACACCTTCTCGTTCGTCCTCCGGGCCTGCCTCCACCTCTCGGCGCTCGCTGATGGGAGGAAGCTGCATGCCCAGATCGCCAAGCTCGGGTGGGAATCCTACGACTTCGTCCAGAACGAGCTAATCCACATGTACGCAACCTGCGGCTGCGTCGACTCGGCGCGCAGAGTGTTCGACCAGAGCCTGAACAGGGACGTGATCTCGTGGACGGCGATGGTGCATGGGTACGCCGTGTCCGCGCGGATCGAAGAAGCGCGGGAGCTGTTCGATAAAATGCCGGAGCGGAACGCCGTCTCGTGGAGCGCCATGTTGACCGGCTACGTCCAGGCCGAGATGTTCCGGGAAGCGCTGTGCCTCTTCAGCGAGATGCAGCGCGCGGGAACCCAACCCAACCACGCCGGCGTCGTGGGCGCCCTCACGGCGTGCGCCTTCCTCGGGGCCTTGGACCAGGGCAGGTGGATCCACGCCTACGTCGAGAGGAACAAGATGGAGCTGGACAGAATACTGGGGACGGCTCTCATAGACATGTACGCCAAGTGCGGATCCATAGAGACCGCCTGGCAAATCTTCGGGGGAATGCCCGAGAGAGATGTCTTTGCCTACACCTCCATGATCTCTGGTTTATCCAACCACGGGCACAGCGAGAAGGCGATCCAATTGTTCAGGAAGATGGAAGCTGACAGAGTCAAGCCCAACGAGATCACCTTCATCTGCGTCCTCACCTCCTGCAGCCGGGTCGGCCTGGTTGCCGAAGGGAAGAAGATCTTCGACAGTATGAGCACAGCGCACGGGATCGAGCCGGGAGTGGAGCACTATGGCTGCTTGGTGGACTTGCTGGGTCGGGCAGGTCTGCTGGCGGAGGCGGCGACGGCGGTAAGAGAGATGCCCATGGACCCCGATGCCTACGTACTTGGCGCCCTGCTGAACGCTTGCAGAATCCACGGCAACGTCGAGCTGGCCAAGGAGACGGTGGAGAGCCTCGAGGAGCTGGGCCTCGACCACGGCGGCGTCTACGTTCTGCTGTCCAACATGTACGCCTCTGCCAACAGATGGCAGCATGTGGCGGAGGTGAGGAAGGGGATGGAGTCGAAACGGGTGAGGAAGATCCCTGGCTGTAGCATGATCGAGGTGGACGGGGTAGCTTGCGAGTTCGTCGCAGGGGACAGCGCTCATCACCTAAACGCCGAGATCATCTCGACATTGAAGATGATGGATGCGCAGTTGAAGGTTTCTAGTACGGAGGGTTGCGCAGAGACAACCGAATCATGGAGAGAATTTGTAAGTAAACCGATTGATTAATCGCTTGCATTCATCTTCCCACCAGATAATTACATAAATAGGGTGAGTATGGATTTATGAAGCGATTACGTGTCTGTTTATATGGTGACGGAGTTGCCATGTTCGATCTCTTTTAGCGCCAGGAAGGCTTCCAAGGCAGAATTTCTCTCCTCCGTGTCTCTGAATCTCACTCTCCTTCCATGCCCTGCAAGACGTGACCATTCTTGAGAGCTATGCAGTGTGAATTCTCAGAGACTGCCCCTCCTTTTCTACTCCAAAGCCTGGCCTTGGATCCATATTTCAGATGGTCAGTAAAGAAAGCGGACTGGCAGGAAATAGAAGACTAACCAGGAAGAACCCACAAGAAGTCCAAGCCCAGCAGCTTCCGTATACTCGATACCTGCACCTTGACTGAAATTCACATGCCATGGAAGTCAGCTCTATAAGCGAACGGATGAGATTAAGCTAGTTGGCTCCGCCCTGACAAACCTGAAAAGCCGTTGTACTTCTCAAACATGGTCAGATCAGACCCTTCTGATATGGCGAGATGGTCTCCGACGAAGAGCGCCTTCCGGGGCTTGTAGAACAAGCAGACTGATCCCTGGCGATCACATCAGATAAACGCCATGGTTAACGATGAGATCTGCCCTCAAATTCCGAAAGATAATCAAGTACAGCGGTCGAAGAATTAATGGACAACGGCTCAAGGGTGCGGGCTCAAAAAGGTATCGACGAATGTCGCACTTGCCTTGGAGTGGCCCGGAGTGTGAATAAGGTCAAAGTCGGCGCCGAGACTCCATGGCCCATCACCATATAGCTGCATCTCTACATCAGCAGTGGAAGCCTCCACCTTCTCCGAATGGAAGGCAAAATCAAGGCAAGGAAAGTCCATATGAGAAGATTGAAGGCTCTTCGTAAGACCCAGATGGGCATCTTTCAGATGAACCGGGTAACCATCAAAAATAAAAAAGTTAGCAACTTGGCTCATTTCTGTTTGCGTATAAGATTCTGGCTTACATCTGCTGAGTGGAGTATTCTCTCGCACCCCAGCTTCTCGTGCCACGCATGGTGATCTCCCACGTCATCCCTCGATCCACAAAGAAATGGTCAATGCGGAAGCATACGAGATGAGAGGAACAGCGGGGGGGAGGGGCAACAGGTTAAATCAGCTTTCAGCAATCTTACTTGTGAGTCAGAAACATGTAACGTGCCCCTCCAAGCATCTCAATCCTACGCGCAAGCTCTTTGGCGTATCTTGGGCTGCAGAGAGACAATACACCGTAATAATCTCTCACCCTAGAGCTATCAGAGCTTCAAACATGACGACGCCCCGGAATAAAGCTGCATAAAAGTAGAGAGAGAGAGAGAGAGAGAGAGAGAAGCTGATGAATGGGGGAATTAGGCGTTTACCTGTCGACAAGTATATTTCCTTCGGGGTGGATGATGAGATAGCTCGTTGCTCCATATGAGTCTTTGGAATGATAACCACAGTGGCGCACATCCTGCAAAAATTACAGAGATGCTGGAAGAAACGGCTGTGGAGACAAGACCCAGGTGCAATTCTTCCTGATGGGTATGCCGGAGTCTTCTTGACGGTCCAGACCCGGAGACGACTTAGACAGCGCAGTCGTCTCTGCAATGGAGAGGAGGGGAGGAAGAAGGCAGAGAAGGTGGGGGGGGGCTACCGGAAGGCTCTGCTCGTCGATTGGAAGAGGGAAGGTCTTCTGCACCCTGCGGATCTCCACCGGAGGCTTCTCGGTGCGGATGGAGCCCGTCGGACAAGAGAGCAGCGCCTGCAAGGAAGCTAAGACACACGTCAGCCGGAGGAAGGAGCGCTGAGCCCGGGGAAGACGATGGGGGTGGGAGGGTGGCTGAAACCTGGAGAGCTCGCAGCCTCTCTTCCTCGCCGGTAGGCTGTTTGAAGACCGCCGATTGCTCGCCGATCCGCGTAAAGGTCTCCTATGCACACATACGAGCGCCGGACCAGAGAATGGAACTCGTAAGGAGGGAGAAGATCAGCACGGAGGGGAGGATAGAAGCGAGCTCGTCGCCTCACCGGCGCCATCCAGCGGCACGCGTCGCAGTCGATGCACCTCTCATCTGCAAGTCGCACGGAAAGGTAAGAAGGCGATGGGATTCGAAGGAGAGAAGAGGAGGATCCGGCCATGCGCATTTCCTCACCTACGAAGAACTCTCCCTCGACGTTCTGGCTGCGCCGCCGTCGAGGCCCCCTCTGCGCGGTGGCGGTCGCCGCCGCCCTCTCCCTCTTAGTAGCGTCCCGTCGGCCGCGGCCGCCGGCGCCTCGGATCGAAGAAGGGAGGCTCGAGAACACAGGTCGCGGCAAGACGAGGATCCCCATGGCCCTACGGAAGCCTCCGTCCCGTCTTCTCTTCCCTCAATTTCGGAAGCCATCAGCCACAGGCTCACCGGCATGGACGATATCCCCACCTCCGATTCCCGGTCCCCATCAATCAAGAATGGACTTCGAGAAGGAAGATAAATCCCTCGAAAAAGGAAGAATCCGGCCACTGAACCAACCGCTCAGACGGGGGAGATCTTATCGAATAACTAAATTCGCAAATGGAAAGAGAAAGGGATGGGAGTGAAGGAATCACGAGCATCATACACATAAATAACGAGCAAAGCGACATCTTCAAGGTCTCTTTCCCGAACTTGACCACCGAATCATAAGAACAGGCGAGAAATGTGAGCTCAGAAATCCGCCAAAATTAACAGTGAGAAGAGACGACCAACCCACGTAACAGGCGCCATGAATCTTCCGGATCTTCCGCTTCCAATCGTGCTCCAATCGTGCTCCCTGAGGTAGGCGGGGGCCTGTGACCTGTTAATCCGAGATCGAGTCATATCGGCAGGGGACTTCCTCCCCTGCAACAAGCCTCTCCAGAGCGTCTGAAGGGAGCCCGATCAGTTCCAAGGTCTCCTCCCAGACCTTCTGCGACGTCGCCACATTGTGAGCTTCCTCTGAGGCGTTCGCCGGCCGGCAGTCGTGCGAGATGTACGCACACACCGGCCATTCCTCGGCCTTCAACAGTTGACAGTACTCCAGGATCTGAGGATCGGTCGCGGCGAACAGGGAGCTCCTGGAACCTGCAATGAAGATCCCAGAAGGGGCGAAAACAAAAAAAACAAAAAAAAAGTTTCACATCAGTTGAGACGGGTCTGATTCTGAATAACATATCACGGATCGGAAACTTGCCTTCCTCAGCATCGAAGATGAAATAGGGGATCAGACGATAACCAGCTTGCAAGATTCTGGGAAGATCCCTGGCCTGCGAATGGAAAGCCCTGGGTGAGCCCTTCTTGAAAATGGCAGGGTACCCCTGCGTAAATGGGAAGAAATGCCCAGCAGTACACTCACAACGTTGGTGGTGACGATCCCAGGAGAAACACAGACCGTGTGGATGCCAGCTTCAGCAGGCAACCTCTTCTGATGGATACTACTAAATTTGATCTGCAATACGAGCAGGATTCTTCAAACAGTAATTAAAATTTAGCAGAAAATTAAAGAAACAATTGGCAGGAGGAAATTTACAAAATAAAACACCGCGAAGCATTAACATGTGCGAGAAATCGGGCACCTGTGCGAGCTTGCTGCTGCAATATCCCCGCATACTGGTGAATTTCGTCTTGCCAGAAACTATGTTCATATCTTCTGTTTCAACAAAACCCAGAAAATGCATCTGACAGGAAAATCGAAACCTGATTAATGGTCAAGAGAAAATTCAGCAAAATATAAACTTAAACTAGTTGACGCTTTTTTTAATGGATACGCCTCGGAAAAGAGAAACAAATGAGCTTACAACGGAGCTGACGTTGACGATTCTGCTTGGAGAACCCCTGATCAGGGACGGAGTGAGTAACAAGGAGAGCAATGCCGGAGCAAGGTGATTCACTTGGATGTGCGTTTCATACCCATCCTCTGAAAATCGCTGAGGTTCTGACATGATGAAGTTTCCATCAGATTAAAGCACATTCATCCATTGATGAAAGTCAAAGTACCCAGAACTACATTTAGTCCAGGAAACTAGATCAAGATTCACTATCGTTCATGGCTCGTGATTTTGCAAAGTATGATAGTCTGCAAAGTCAAGAAACTCGGTTTAGTGGAGCCAGGTTTCACAATTGTTTGTAAGTTGTATTATCGAATTTTGGACACACTCTAATCCATGGATTACCATCTGTTTTAACATTTATCGGTCCGAAAATTTATAAGATTTACCATGACATGAAAATTCAGGAGATATAAAAATCGGTTGGATTTGTGTTTTCGCATGAATTGAACAGCTTGTTTCTTCATGATCAGACCGGAAGATTAGAGGACCCATGTCCACCAGGATCGAAATATAGGGGTTCGCACTATTCTGATCGCGCATGGTTTGGACGAAAAACACTATCCATATCCAAAATACTTGTATCATCACAACAGACCAAACATGGAAACCTCAAACACTGGAGAGAACTGTTTGACCAAAGGTTGGCAACAACATATCTCACTACAAAAATGACCAAGACTACCAGATCTGATTTATATTAAAGCCAACTTGAGAACAGAAGAAGTTCATGGTGACGCTGACCTCCAATTGCGAAAATTCCAGCATTGTTGATTAAAACATGTAATGGTCCAAGACGAGCATTCCATGCTTTGGCGAACCTCACGACTGACTTGAGGGACAGAAGGTCAATCTCCATCACCTTGAAAATAATCAGAATTCGAGTAGCCATTATACAGCGGAAATATTTTCCTCAAGGAGACTGATCGAAGAAAGGTACGGTGTAAAGTAATAGGAGCAACCCAGAGTCGTACACAAAGCAGCCATCATAGAGTCACGCATCAAAACATCCATGATATTGTGCGTAAGCCTTGAAGGGCATACCTCAACATCAAGGGGTAGCCCAGAATCTTCAATCTGCCACTGCTGGATCAATTCATTCGCCAATTTGATATTCCGTACCGCCATGACGACATGTGCTCCTGATTTGGCCAGCTGCCTGTTTGGTAGGTCGATCAATAGATGTTATTGAGTTCCGTTCCAGGTTTTTGACAAACGCAATGAACTTCGTAGAGATAATGGCAACATTTTCATTGCGATAATTGAAAAAAAAGTTCACAAGAAAATTTCATCATTTATTATGGAAGGATATTCACACGGATTGAGCAATCATGCAGATAATTTAGCCATATTTTCACCGAGCGAGTTTCGTGGGGACGTCGTCCTTGCTATTCTGTGAATTGGCAGGAAGAAACCTGCGACAGCAAGTTCCCTTGGACGGCGAAAAATCGTGTACATCAATAGCTTCAATACTTCATCTGCATTAAAATTACCGCAACTAAATATTATGAGTCGTAGTAATTATTCCATGATGAGGTTCTTGCTAATTGCTTCTGCGTGACTGTTCCATCGAATGCTCGTTACATATCCTGCGTTTGTCGGACTCAGTAAGACGACACTCGAAGCAATGAATCGAACGGCTTTCTTCTTCAGACTCAGTAAGAACGACACTCGAACACTCGGAACAGTCGACTGGTGAACCGGTGAAGAGAAGGACAGGAAGAGATTAGATGGGAATGCGGGAGTGTGATCCGGGTCACGAGGGGCACCCCAAGTCCTCCGGAAGGACGACCTTCTCTGAGGGAACAGCCCAAGATCTCCCGGAAAGCCTGCGACTGACGGAGATGGAGAGATCGAGGTACTCGCGTGATGGATTGGTTACCTGGCAATTTGGAGCCCGATTCCGCTGGTCGAGCCGGTGACAATACATGTGATTCCGTTCAGAGGTGGAAGGGGGAGCGGGTTCTCGAGGTGGCTTGCCGAGATCCGTTGGAAGAGAAACTCGCCGACGACGCTACACCATCCCCGAGCCCATTCTATCCACCCCAATGCCGTCTTCTTCCCGTCGGATGCCACGTTGTGAGGAACCGAAGGGAGCGTGGACGCGCCCGAATCCATTTCCCCTTCCTCCCCTCCCCTCTTACCTCCCTCTGCCCTCTTCCCCTCCGGCGAGGACACCGGCTCTGATTCCTTCTGCGGCAGAACAACCTCCGGAGTTCAGCTCTCCGGGCTGCGGTGCGAGGAGCAGAAAGCCGCTCCTATATATATGAAGCAGGGGGGTGGGGGAACCGCAACCACAGATCTGACAAGGCGCGTCGACTGTGTTCGTCTGGAATTTCCCCCAAAAGTTTCTGTATGTAAAATATGATCCTCTTTACGAGTGGCATTCTTCTTTTCCATCACAATTTGTCGACATCTTCAACAGTTGGATGCATTATTCGTTTCCATTAGTAATTTCTCGACGAGTTCAAAAGTTATATCCATTCTTTGTTTTCCATTATATTTGTCGACAAGTTCAAAAGTTGTATCCATTCTTTGTTTCCATTATAATTTCTTGACGGCTTCCACAGTTCCAGCCATGACTGTCGTCTCTCTCTCTCTCTCTCTCTCTCTCTCTCTCTCTCTCTCTCTCTCTCTCTCTCTCTCTCTCTCTCTCTTGCTGTGTATGTGTAAACGAGAGTGAGGGGTCGACGTCAGATGGTCGGCGTCACTCCACATGAACTTGGGAAGAGAACCGCCGAGTCTCCCGCAAGCAGTTGCCTACAGGCTCCTCCGACTCTCCTCCGTCGCAAGCCATCTCCGCCAGATCCATGCACAGCTTTACGTGCAGGGCCTCCACCAGGACCAGTTTCTCATCACCCAACTCATCTCACTCTGCCGTCGCCTCGGCGACGTCGGCCACGCGCTCTCCGCCTTCGCCCGGACCCGTCGCCCCACCGCGCACCCCCTCAACGCCGTGCTCGAAGCGCTCGCCGGCGCGGAGGGCGCCCTGAAGCTCCGCGCCGTCGCTATCTACCGCGCCCAACTCAGAGGCTTCCCCTCCCGGGACGCGACTCGACGGCCCAACTGCTTCACCTTCTCCCCGCTTCTCCGATCATGCGCGGGCTCGCCGGACTTGGTCCCTCAAGTCCACGCTCACGTCACCAAGTTCGGCGCCCATGCCGACGTCTACGTAGGCACCACCCTGCTCGATTCCTATGCCAAGTGCGGAGACGTCGAGATGGCCCGGCGGCTGTTCGATCAAATGCCCGTCCGGAACGTCGTATCCTGGAACTCGATGATCTCGGGCTTGGCAAAGAACGGGGACGTCGCGGGGGCCAGAAAGCTGTTCGAAGATGTGCCCAACAGGAACGACGCATCGTGGACGTCCATGATCACTGGGTACGCGCAGAACGGCTACTTCGACGAGACGCTGGCGATGTTCGGCGCCATGACTTCTGCCGGAGTCCAGCTGAACGACATGGCCGCCGTGAGCATTCTCTCCGCTTGCGCCAATTTGGGGGCGCTGGGCCTCGGCCGGAGGCTTCACAAGCACCTGGATCGCGGTGGGTCCGGTCTGGACTTGTTCACGGGGACCGCCCTCGTCGACATGTACTGCAAGTGCGGTGTGGTCGACGAGGCCGCCGAGGTGTTCAATAGAATGCCCAAGAAGAATGTCGTCGCTTTCAGTTCGATGATCATGGGGCTGGCGATGAATGGGAGATGCGCCGAGGCTCTGCGGATCTTCGATAAAATGAGGGAAGATGGCGTTCGGCCAAATGATATCACCCTCGTCGGAGTTCTCTGCGCCTGTTGCCATGGTGGATTGGTGGACGAGGGTCGCCGCCATTTCGAGTCAATGCAGCGAGCATACTCCGTCGTCCCCAGGCTCCAGCATTACACTTGTGTGGTCGATCTGCTCGGCAGAGCAGGACGCGTCAAGGATGCCTTTCGATTCATCGAAGAGATGCCCCTCGACCCCGATGTTGTCGTCTGGGGGGCTCTGCTCGGCGCCTGTAGGATTCACGGCGAGCTCGAGCTCGGAAAGTACGCCGCCAGCCGGATCCTGGAGCTGGACCCCCAGCATTCGGGGAGCCTCGTCTTTCTCTCCAGCGCCTGCGCCAGGACCAGGGACTGGAACGCTGTGAGAAGGATCACCAAAAGGCTGGGGACCTCACGGACGAAGAAAATCGCGGGAAAAAGCTGGATAGAGATCGACGGCGCCGTTCACCAGTTCTTCGCCGGAGACCAATCCCATGCTCGGAACGACGAGATCTACGCGAAGCTGACCGAATTAGCCAGGCTGCTGGAGCAGCACGGCCATTCCCCCGACGTGGGCTCTGTCATCTGTGATGTGGAGGAGGAAGACAAGGAGCAAGCGCTGCATGTCCACAGCGAGAAGATAGCCCTCGCCTTCGGGCTCATCAGCACCCCCGACGGCGCCGCCATTAGGATCGTGAAGAACCTCCGAGTCTGCCTCGACTGCCACTCTTCCATGAAGCTCATCTCGAAGATCGCCAGAAGAGCGATCGTCCTCCGGGACGGGAACCGCTTCCACCATTTCTCAGAGGGAGCCTGCTCCTGCGGAGACTACTGGTAGGCAATACGGGCCGAGATATGTTATTGGGCTTTCCTTTATCGGCCCACTTACCGAATATCGAGAAAAGTCGATCGTCTAAGGATCTGCAATTAGCGGTCTTCGAATAAATTAATAGATTTTTCTCGATCTTTTCTGGTCGTGTGGGGATTTCCTGGTTAACCCCGTAAATAAGAGGCGGATGCTGGGCTTTTAGCTGCAGCAAGAGGCATATAGGGACAAGCCAGCGGTGGAGGGAGGCCACAGCGGTAGGTCGCAGCGTGACCTCGAAGAAAACGACGGTTTCGGCTCCTAATTGGCATCTCCAAGCCCGCACCCCCTATCTCTGGACACTCCGCTTCCATTCCTCGCACTTCCACTAGGGGGTTTTCTCCAGCGCTACCGGTCTTCGTCACGGGGTCGCTGGTGCCTGTCGTCAACGGCAGTAGTCTCTTCTTCCCGGCGGATCATTTTCATGCTCGTTCCACTGCCACTGACGGGGTGGCGCTTCTGCAGCGAGGGGTTCTTCCAGCTACCTGTGAGCGTCCATCATTTTTCGTGTACGGTTTTTTGTTTCTTCTTCTGATTGGGATTTTTCGATTCTAGACCGTCATTTTGTTACTTTCGCGTTCGATTCTTATAGCGGGATGAGCTGGAGTACTTACAGGATTTTGCGGTCGTTATTTATTTAGTGAAGGAAGGTGTTCGGATTTCGCGATTTCACAAAGTAGAGCACAGTCAACTTTTCTGCAAGCGACGGTGATAGGGTTGCCTCCTATGAAATGCGGGGAACAGATCAGTTATTTGTTGTCGGTGGACCGGAGTTAAATTCTCGGGTCGACGACACGGAAGTGCATAGATCTCTCCGACGCCGTTCTTATGCCAGACTCGTTCGAGTTTCAATATTTCAGGACGGATACATTTTTCATAGTCTGAATCACTCAGAGTAGACGCTGAATTTCTGCCGCCATCGCTGTACAGACTTCTTTCTTTCCGCTGAGTTGATTTTCTGTTAACGGGTTTCAAGCTGCTGGATCTAGAGGGAGTTCGCATATAGATTATCCTCCCTTGCTTTTTTCTTTGATTTTTCCGCTCTGTAAGAGCCTTTGAGAATGCAGAGGTAGAACGAAATTCCCAGCGAATACCTTCAGTTTTTCTTGCTGATGATGTTCTCGGACGATACGTTTGTGGTTCAATCCATGTTGAAACTCTCCTTTGCCTCTCTAATCAGAGAATAAACCGCCCTTTTTGTCCTCAGCAATGAGATATATATACTCGAGATAGCTTGTTATCTCGGCGCGAACACTAAATACGGTAGTATTTCCCGCAGTGCCGCGCGAGGTGAATATTCACTGATTTATCGTGGATTTGAAAAATATTACATTTTTCTCCCATTCTTCAATGGTCAAATGTCTCTTGCTTTCTTTGGTTTCATTTAATGCCTGCTTCGGTGGGCAGAGCCTGTCAGCGGGGCAGGGCCTCTGGAGGGAATCGTAACCATTTCGTGTAACAGTTGCTCGGCCGGAATCGCAGGGCGAACAGACTCACTGAAGCATGACGACGGCGGCGGGGACGGGGATGGGGACGGCGACAATGACAAAGACAACGACAGCGGCTGCGACTTGTCACTCGCTCTGTCGCAGCAGCAGCACCGCCAACGCAAAACCCTCCTGGCTACTGGCAGCTCTTGCAGGTATGGCGCCTTCCCTTCGCGTAACTTCTTCCTTCACGGGTTCTTTCGATTAGATGGATGGGGCTGGTTTCCTTTACCCTACTTACTCGAATCCTTTACGGTGCTTCCTTTTCAACCCTGATAGACTCACGATCACACGGCCTTCCGACCGCCAGCTAGGTCCGTCCCCATCCGCCCACCTCAATTTGACGGCTGATTTGACGTGTCAAACTTTTCGTTTGAACCCATACTGCGTCCGCCCCTCCCTCCCCTCTCTCTCTCTCTCTCTCTCTCTCTCTCTCTCTCTCTCTGACCCGATACGATCACCTTTTTACCGCGTCGGTCGACTTCAGGTTCGTCGGCCCGCCCACGTCGTTAGCCGGCACACCATTTGGAAAGCTTTCCATACACCAACTCTGTCTTCTTCTGCCTTATGTAACCTTTTCTTGCTCTTCATTCGTCCTCCAGGGTTTTAAATTTTGAATTCGAACAAAATGGGGCGTGGGGTAGATTCGTCTTTTCTTTCTACCGGTCACTGTTGTTGTTTCCCCCCCTCTGGGAGCTCCGTTGAAGAACTCGGGAGGTGACCTGGTGGAGTAGGCCGGTCGGCGGCAGCTTTAGTTGAAAATCACTCCAGGAAGCCTACACCATCTGAGAGTGTGGAGGGGAAAAGGAAGGCCGTCCCCTCCCGCCGACAGCTTGTGGGATACGAAGTAGCACAGTAGCTAAGCGGACATGCCATTAATCTCGCGTTATTACCATTTATTCGTCTGCCCTGCTGCACCGGAGCAATTGGTGACATTTATTTTTCACGGGAGATGCCGGAAGACACCATTTTTCCGGGCATTATGCGTTGCCGAGCTCAGAGATTCTTGGAGCCACGCGTGTCTCGTGATCTAGAGAGAGAACGCACTCCCCTGGGTTTTAGGTGGGAGTTGCCGAAGCAACCGTCGATCTGGGGCAGCAGTTGGATCATTTGCAGTTTCTTTTGGGGAAGTACTGATTTTGCCGTCATTGTTAAGACTAGGGTTTCTTGCTGACGCTGGGGAGTTGCAGAGCTCGAGGAGAAGTACCAGTCGATCGCCGTCGGTATCCAGCCGGAGGACGCGCCGGACTCCTTCGCGGAACGTGCGGAGAACTACTACCGGAAACGCCCCCAGCTCCTGTCCCTCCTCCACGACCTCTATCATCGCTACATCTCTCTGGCAGACCGCTACACGCAGGCGTTCTTGAAGCCGCATCAATCCCACCGCCGGTCCCTCTCCCAGGTCTCCTCCACCCTTCAGTCCGACCTCGACGATGCCGACACCGCCGAGCCTGATCCCGACCCACTGGACTCCGACGCCGAGAGCTCCCTCTCCTTCCAATGCCCACCAGCCCCTCCCTTGGAGCGTCTGCCCCCGGCGTACGGCGTCGATGAGCTGGTGGCGGAACTGGTGGCGCGGACCGTGGAGAACGAGATCCTCCAGCACGAGATTTCCCAGCTCGACAAGTACCAGTCCGAGTCGACCCGCAAGATCGATTTGCAGAGTAGCCTGCTGGAGGTGCTGGAATCGGAGAGGATGGTGCTGCTGACGGAGAACGCCAGGTTGGGGACGCGCGCGGCCGCGGTGGAAGAGGAGAACGAAGGGCTCTCGGCGGAGGTCGGGTACTTGCGCCGGACAGCGGAGGAGCTGGCCAGGTGCGTGGTGAAGCTCCGGGAGGACCATAGGGTCTGCATGTTGGGGCGCAAGATCCAGGAGCTGCAGGCGCAGATCTACGCCCTTGAGAAGCGCAACAGGGAGTGTTACGAGGTGATGGCCCGGCGGGAGGACGAGAAAGCGGAGCTGGTCAGGGGCGTCTGCATGGAGCTGGAGCGGGTCAAGGCGGAGAACAAGAGGCTGAGGGAGGAGGCGGCGGCATGGGCGGCGGCGAAGCGGAGGTCGCAGAGCCGCAAGACCAGCGGGGGGCAATGGTGGGGCCGATTGAGGGGCCTTGATTGGGTGCTGTGTGGCTCCCACGTTAAGACCCACAAGTCCTGAAAGCCCACTTTGACTGTTCTAGTTACTGTTGTTCGCCGAGTTTTTTGGACGTCCCCTGTGAATGAATGAATGATAGACGCGTTCTTCTCAACGGGAAGAAAAGTGAAAGCTTATGTCGACCATCACGGAGATGGTGGATCTCGTTAAGGGCAGCATAAGATGATCCAGCGTCGTAGTGGAACCTCGTGGGGCCGCGTTTATTTTCGGGTATATATTAATGATCAAATTCGCGATTTACGCTTATTCGCGTTGTCTGTACGGTAGATTCGCAACGCGTTGTTACGCGTGTTCAGGGTCACATGGAACAACTCGTTAACGGCGTTGCCTAAACGGTCCAATCCGACCGTTAACTCCACGGCGGCATTGTCCAGGTCTTTTACGGCGGTGCGCCACCGCTCCTCCGTCTTCTCCCCGTCGTTTCCGGGGGGGTCGTCGATGATCTCCGCCAGACCTCGCGCAGAAGCCGTCGCGGCCTCCACCTCGCGGGGAGGCGAGCAGAAGGTCTCGGCGGAGAGGGATCCCCGAGCCTCGTTGAAAGCGTCGGCCCAGTGGAATTCACCCGCGAACTTCGGTCCGTCGGTCAGACCTCCTGGTTTCCCTCCCACGAAGGTCACCAGTGCCCCGGCAACGAGAGTGGATGCTGCCTCCACTGCGCATATTGTTCTCTTCACGGCGGTCATTCTACCTCGTGGTGGCGCATCCGCATCTTCCGGCTCCCGAACCAGCAGATCGATGGCTGCGTGCGCTCTAGGCGATCGCTCATCCCATTCGCGGATCAATTCCCTGGCCTTGCGGATCTTATCCGGTGTTGGTGTCCCGGTGGAGAGTAGTCGGACGACAAGCAGGAGGTGAATCCGCGCCCGGCGGAGCCGTTCGACCTCCGCAGTTACCGCGTTGCAGACCTCCAAGATCTTGACGCTCCCGTTGATGTACGCGTCGAGGGCGGCCTCGTCGAATCCGCAGACGCCCGGATCGCCGATGAAGGCCCCGGCGAAGGCGTGGATGGAGGAGAGAACCCCGACGGAGCGAGACAGGTAGGCGAGGGAGATACCAGGGCAGACCTCACATCCAGCAGGAACCAAGGACCTGAAGCGATCGACGAGGGAGCACTCGAAGGAGCTGAAGAAGACGGCGAGGGCCTCCGAAGCGGACGCCGATGGTTTCTTCTCATGCGCAGAATCAACTCTGCAGGGTGCGACCAGAAACATCTCCGAAACCTCTTTCTCCTCTTTCCTCTCTGTTCCTCTCTCCGACGTGGACGAGAAGGAGCTACAGAGAATTAGAGCGAGGGAGAAAGAGGAAGCCGAGACGAGATGACGGTGTTGTTGCGTTGTTCAGACAGCTCTCCAGCCTTATACCGCCCGGCGGGACCCGGAAGCCGCGGGCAGGTTGCCGAGAAGTTTGAAGGTCGGTATCCACATCAGCAACGGACATTCGTCGGGCCTTCTGCCTCTCGGCTTCCGCCGGTCCCACCCGAGGCTGCCCGAAGACCGCTGTCAAAGACACGTGCGTGGGCCGCCAGAGATAACAGCACTCTTCACACGTGCCGGTTCTTTATTTCCTGGAAATACCTTCATAATGCATGGCATGCATTCTTATGTCGAGTAATCTTGTGCTCCACATAAAATCCCATTTTAATTTTCTGGGAGTAGAAGTCAACGTTGATGAAACGCGCTTCCCAAAGGAAGATGCGTCGGCTTTTTGACGCCGCCGGTATACTACTATTTCGTTGACTTTATGGGCGCTCCCCGAAACGAGTAGAGGGTTGACGTGGCGGGCAACACCTGGCCCCCTGCGCGTTACGTTTCGCTTCGTCCCCAAGCTTTCGGCGGCGTGCTGAATGGACTGAGATTACCTGGGCGGGGACCGGTCAACCACGAGTAAGAACACTGAGCTTCTTACCTCGTTCCTCGGCTTTCTCTCTTCCCCTCGATCGAGGGAGGAAGAGGGAGAGAGAGAGAGAGAGAGGAGGAAACGGAAAAGTCTACGGGCCGACCTCTACAGTGCCGTTTATAGCAAGTGGGCACAGCTCGTGCAGATGGTACAAGACATGCGTGAAGGCAAAGTATTCTGCTCTCGCAAGTAGGACCAATTCATCCCCCACGGCACGGCCCGCCGCCGTGGCGGGCAGGCAACTACGCGCCGTTATTGAATTCCACGGCGGTCGGAAACTCCGTGCCGCCTGCGCCGGCGGACCCCGCATTCCCCTTCGCTTTCTGCCGGACGGCAAGCGTGAAGGGAGCAGCCAAAGGCGCCGGCGCGGGGCCACGCCGAGAGGACTCCACATGGCGGAGCGAGGCTGAGAAGCGGCGCCGCCAGAACGCCCGTCCCTGAAGACGGCGAGCTTTGGAACGAGGAAGATCGGATGGAAAGGGAGGCGGTCTTTTCAGCGCAGTTTGGAGAGATCTCCGCGGTTGCACCGTTCGACCTTCAGTCGTCACTTGGAACTCTCATACACTGGCCTTTCTATGGGATAAATAGTTCATTACACCGGGAGACCCTACAGCAGGCCTACGAAGCAGCAACAACAGCACAGCTAGTGAGAGAAGACAAGAACAGCTGGAACAGAGTGATCCTGCGGGTCGCCCAGATAGACGTTCTCGACTAGCCTTGAACATGAAAACACCAAACAGCCTTGCGTTGAGAAAGAACAGAGGTTATTATCTGACCGTGAATCGATAGGAGATGGCATCAGAACCCAGAGCTGTAATTCGTTTTGATTAAGCTGGGAAAGAAAAAGATGGAGAAAGATACCTTAAAATCATTAACAATCTTCGGCGTTCTTGTCGTCAGGCTTGTACTGAAGGCAGGTCTACTAGGTATACATAATAGACAGCCCATAAAAGGTCAACACGGGACCTGAGAATGATAAATTTCCCGACATTTATATCTAACTATAATCCGAAGATATTAGAGAAATGCTTGAAGATAAATAAGTCGAATGTAGTATCAAGATAGAGAAAAGGGGGGATCAAGAACCTGAGATCCTCGGAATGTTCCAACCCATTACTGGAATCCTCCAGTTTTCTGTATCTACTCAATGCCAACATGAGCTAGTTCGAATTGTGTACGGCTGCGATCTTTTCTTGCAACTTTGTGACCCTGTCCTGGAGGATTGCGGCCAGTTCAGACTCTTGCAAAGTAACAGCAGTAGATGAACTTTAAGCCGAGTATCAATTTGTTTTAAAAAAAAAGCGATAAAACCTTGAAGGATTTAGAACGGCGAATGGATGGATCAATCAGCAAAGCTTCTGAGTATGCGCTTTCAGCCTTTGCCCACTCTCCCATGGCCATGAAAGCATCACCTTGGCAGATGTAAGCCTACAATGTAGTTGAGGCTATTTGTCATTATGAATACATCTATGAACATTAATATGCAAACCTTATCTGAAGACCTTATAAAATCATGACCCCTCAAAAAAAAAAAAAAAAACATTTATGAGGGATCACGGCAATTGGGACATCCTTTGCCATTTGGGTGGGTTTACTCCTTGGAGCCTCTGAGCTATAAGTGGATTCACAGATTAATGAAAAAACATAGTGTAGCAAGGTTGCAGGGGGAAGGGCAGCTTTTCTAATTAAGGTGGGCGACCTCAATTGTCATTAAGGAAATGCTGAAATACCCACAAACGTTCCAAGGCACATGTTTGAAGTGTGGGTGTTTGGTACTGTAAATGAGAAGAGAGAGAGAGAGAGAGAGAGAGAGAGAGAGAGAGAGATTATCACACGGAACCACAGGCAAAGTAACCCATGCCATTGATAAATTATTTTTTGATTCTACGGACAAGCGAAAAGTATGCTACAGTAATTTCCAAGTTGCCCTAAAAGAAAACTCATCAATTCGAGATAAACTCATCAACATGAGAGATGAAGATGAAAGACACCACGATAACAGAGAGCGAAACAGTGTTCATAGCACAATAACGTTAATAATGCCGGTTAGGCGGATCTACAATGGTGAGTGGTACTAGAAAGGTGGTGGTGAAAGAGGTGAAAAGATTTTTCCTCAACAGACAGGAACTTGAGAATCAAGGAGCACATGAAGGTGGCAGATCAGAAAACCCATGGCAGCTGGGCAAAAAGAGTTGTCCATGTACACTAATCAATTAGAGAAGAAGAAGATCATAAATCAAACCATACAGCAATAAAAAATTCAAGCATGATATCCAAACGTCAAGGGGCTTTATTACAACTTAAGACGGCTTTAAGCAGGGCGAGGAGTTCCAATTCCTCATTTGTAAAGCTAGTAAATAGAACACGAGATACCCATAAAAAGTTTGCGCATGATCAATGAATATCCGTACAAATAAAGAGATAAAGTACGGCATCAATGGCAATGAAGATTGACGAAGGTGAAGCTGCGTGCTACCGAAAAGACCAGCAAAAAACATTCAGAACACAATTCCGAGTGTCAACATACTTGGGGGAACGTAGGATCTATCTTCAACGCTTCATTAGCGTCTTCAAGGGCACCCACACTGTTTCCCTGGGTTAACCTCGCAACAGATCTGCCAGCAGGAAGTTAAAATATTTTAAATAGACAGAAAATTGCAGGAAAAAGAAGATCTTGAGCTGCCTTCACAAAAAAAAAAAGAAAGGTACGAGGTGGCGTGGGTCATTGGGTTTTAAGAAATTAAATCAATATTTAAGGTTTTGGCAGGTGGCCAAGAAGGGTTGCAATTAAAAGGTTACGACCGAATCTCTCAGATTTCGCAGGATCTGTTCTAAGAATGATGTGAAGACACGTTGAAAAGCTTACTGCTCTTATGTTTTCAAGTAATAAAAGACCTGCTTTTGTAAATAAGATGAAGGCCCCCAGAAGGCTTGAGATCAACAGCCTGCACCCACAAGGTTGAAGGAGAAGCCATTAGGACCATTGACGCAGTGTCAAGGCTCGTCGTCAGTCCCCTAAAAGGGAGCATAATAAACAGACAGCCTATGAACCATTCAGCGCGTATGAAGACTGAGAATGCTTAATATCGCATTGGAAAGGGCACGAAGAGGAAGATGGCAGTGGCAGTAGCTCTACAATCATCACCTGCGACAGAAGAGCCTCTGCCTCTCCCGGGTCTCTTCCCTCTAGCAGTTCAACCTCGGCCTTCTTTCTCAGAGTCAAGGCTTCCATGTTCTTCCAGGGATCAAAAACCCCTTCTGATCCTCCTCTCCTGCCACCGCAGATCTGCGCCAAGACCTCGGCGGCTCTTGCGGGGGTTCCGCAGTGCCCCACCATCGTGCCGCTCGGCAGAACCACCAGGTTGGGCCCCGCGCCACACCGCCCGAGGCAGCCGCAGGACTTCACGGTGACTTCCGGCGGGGAGATATCAGAGAGCGTCCCCAGGATCTCCCTCGATCCCATCCGGTTGCAGCTCCTGTTCACGCAGACCCTGATCTCAATCTTCTCCCCATCGGCCACGACGAGGAGCGGCGACCTCCTTCTGCTAGTCGGCGGTGGCGGCCTCCGACGAAGGGACTGAGGGGGAGAAAGGGGTTTCGACGTGGTGGAGGAGCAGCAGCTCGGGCGACCCCACGCTCCAGCCTCCATCTCCGCCGAGATAACTCTCCCCCAACCCCTCGTTGAATGGAGATGAAATCGCACTCTGCGACTTGAGATTACACGTCCATCAAAGAAAATAAGAGGCGCCTACGAATCTTGAAATATATAAAAATACAATCTTTTATTAAATTATCATCACCCTCTGAATATACTCAAAATATTCCTGTGAAACGATAGAAAATTGACCTCGGCCCTTCTTTTTTTTTAACTTTTATGAGCCGGGGGAATAAAAAGCCACCCAAAACTCATCTATCGACGGGGATGCTATTTATTATACGTCCGAATTACTCCATTACTTCCCGAGCAAATCTTTACAGACAGATGAGAGCAATCAGCCCAAATGATGCGTCGGATCGCCGCATGGAATCATTCGAAGCGGTCATAGATTATCAGGTCCTACCCAGATTAGGATACATCCGACGACAGGCTCCTTAATCTCTCGATAGATAGTCCAGCTCCCGTAATACTCTCGTAAGCAGCAAGATTTGGACGAATCAATGGATCCGTGATCCGTTTCAATGAGCAGGAGGAGAGAGAATAAGTAAAAGTCATTTTGCGTTACCCTCTCTCTCTCTCTCTCTCTCTCTCTCTCTCTCGGTGTCACCGTCCCGGGCTTCCGCTCTGAGACCCAGAACCGCCGCTAGCCGTCTGCCCGTTGGCGGCGAGTGCTCCGCCGACGAGGGCTGCCTACGGCTCACCGCTACGTTTGTCGCCCGTCGAGTTGCGTTCTAGTGTGGAGGTCCTGGTTCTAGCAGGCTGTTCTAGATCACGACGTTGCTCGTCCCCTGCCCGGAATCATCAACGGGCACCCCGCCAGCCGCCTCGTCCGACACATCTCACTTGTTGCCTGCGACGGATCGTTGCCGCACGCCATCGTGAGCGGGTACCTTTATCCCAAACCCCTCTCGAGTTTTTGAAGCACCCGTCCGGCCGATCGAGTCTTTGATGCACGTACGCGAGCCCAATCGGTAGCTTCTCTTGTTTATATCCACGAGTGTAAAACCGCGCCTCATCTGATCAAATCCATTACAAACTCGGAATTCCGAAATCAATCTGCAGCCTACCTCAAGGAAGAAGAAACAGGAAACTGCTATGTATAGTTCTTGCCTCGCCATTCTTGGTGTTCCAAATTCCTATTGCTGTGTTTCCCCGACCCGAAAGAAGGAATACGCCGCATATTGCTTGCAATGGAACAATCCGCCAAATAGATTAGAACGAACGGTGGTTAGCATATAATGCTTGTAGCCTCCCGGGGACTAGATTGACCTCTTGCGAATCTAATGCAACATCACATGGCATTCCTGCGCCAGTTCGTCTTCCTCCCAGTATCATCACGAACATGTGTTTATTTATACATCATCTCGTACTTTCATTCATCCAGTGAGTCTCATCAAATCGGCTCCCCCCTTACGAGTACGGATGCGCAACGTCTGTCTCGTAACGCATCACGAATCATCCAGCCGTTCCCTCACTCTCTTTGAGTTATTCTCTGACCGTGGTTATCTTGGAGATTTTAGGTACACATCTATTCTCCCACAGCCCTTTGCAGTTCTGCTGCCAATTTTCTGAACAATGGTTGGAAACGAATTTATGAATCGTTTTAAAATATAATTCAATGAAAATGGCTGTGAGATCAACTTGGAGCATGTGAATGAGGAAGAGAACTGGTTATTCAAGAGTACTATGAATTAGAGCTCGGGGAAATGTGGCATAAGAATGTGGGAAACATAGCTTTTTGTTAATATATCCTCATTCTTATCTCATGGTACGAACTGGGAAAAATATCGTATCCTATGCGCTGTGTTCTAGTTTACTCTTCTTTCATTTTATTTTCTTGATTATAAATTGTTTTCATGGCGGATGCGTTTCTGTCCAGTCTATTCGGACAGAGTGGAATGAGAGGCCAAACAGCCCTCGATCTTTGATGATAGATCCCTGAAGCTGATTTGAGACCGTTCGGTATTTACCCAGGTCCATCAGAACTTATATTCTTTGACTTTTTCTTTTATGTTCTTACCACACGTTTGCTCTGATTGTGGAAAACCACGAAGGTTTAATAGTGGAGAGATCTGAGCTCCATAATCATATCTGAGCCTACGTGTTTGATCAGGTTTGACCGATTAGAATTGTAAACTCCTTTTCTTTTTCAGGTTGATATAAGGAAGAGAAAAATGCAACGAGGAGCACGTATCTACCTGAAGGGATGGCAACAAGCAGCTGTCGCCGCCGGCTCAGCCTTGGGTGCACTCATGGACCCCAGAAGAGCAGATTTAATAGCCGCTCTTGGGGAAACAACTGGCAGGCCGGCTTTTGAGAGCGTGCTGGAACGCATGAGAAAGAACCCAGAAGGAAGGGTATGTCCAATTTCCTCTCTTTCCTACTACTGTGCAATGGAAGCTGGATGTTCTAGTTTGAGTTTATCCATGCAGCGCCGTGGTGCATCCTTTGCTGGGATCTCAAGGATGTGATATGCAACACGGCTGGAAGTCAAGAATCATATCGTTATAGATTTATAAATCGTGCCGGTTACATCACTGCAGAAAATAGATTTCATGAATGTGAGGTTTATCAAATGGCATGGCTTGGCATGATAGTCGGGTTTCTGCGGAGCTGATCAACAAACAAGTTTTGGGAAATCTAAAAACCCAAGCTAGTTGAGAGGAATGATCTAAAACCCTGATCGATACCAGTTTCCTTAGTCTGGAATCTGCTTACTTCCTCCACAGAGCTCAGATCTGCAAGCCTGCTTGTCATTAATGTGATCACGGTGGGTATGAACATGTCTCACTCCATCTTTCAGGAGGTTCTTTTGGAGCAACCCCGCGTCATATCGGAGAGAGTTTCGTTTGCATGGGACCTGCCCGAGAATACATTCGGCGCGGCGTACGCGAGATTCATGGGGTCGAGGAACTTCTCCCCTGACGACCGCCCACCCGTCCGATTCATGGAATCCGAAGAGCTGGCCTATGTGGCGACGCGTGCCCGTGAGGTGCACGACTTCTGGCACGTTTTATTTGGTCTTCCGACGAATCTGATCGGCGAGTCAGCCCTGAAGGTTGTGGAGTTCGAGCAGATGCTCCTGCCCATGTGCGTGATGTCCGTCGTCGGCGGCGCGGCGAGGTTCAGTGAGAAGCAGAGGGCTCTCTTCTTTCAGCACTACTTCCCTTGGGCCCTCCGCGCAGGCTTGAGGTGCTCAGACTTGATGTGCATTTACTATGAGAAGCACTTCCATGAGAATCTCGAGGATGTCCGACGAAGATGGGGAATAATCCCATGCCCTGATCCGAAGGTCAGCCCCCAGCCAAGATGAAGCCTTCCTGCTTGGTATTATTTGCCCCCTACTTGCTTGCGGTGGAGAACCCTTCTCGAGGGGTTTTTCCTCCATGCACACACCCCTGGAATGTGTACAGTGGTTTACATACAAGGTCGGAGGCCATTGTCGACGGATGCAGATGTTCTTAGAGAAAATGCTCCTAGTTGGAATGAACATGAGATGGGCAATGCAATGAAGCGATGGATGATGGGACTTTTTAAAAATAAAACTTTGTCTCGTAATGTTACAGGACTTCGGACATTTAGAGCTATGAAAAGTTTCATTTTTTAGGAAATCTTACGCATCATGTGATTTTTTTGCTGAATATGCCAGGTTTCCACTAAAACCCAACAACCAAGCAGAATTCTAGTGGGTTAGCATCCTACTCTCAGGCTGTCAAAAAGGGACCCAAGGAGAGAGAGAGAGAGAGAGAGAGAGAGCCACTGTTCGGCCGTGCGAGAGGATCTCGGTCATAGTGAAGGAGAGAATGAAGCACAACCGGCCTGCTGCTTTGATGATCACTATGAATCTGGACTGTCCCGAAGGAATCAGTCAAGAAATTTCTAACATTATGAAAGACGTATAATTTTATTAAAGTGACATTTATGGAAATATACATCAACGTCCCCCGGATACATCATCGCTACGACGATTTTCTATCAAAATTGTCCACTGAATGATGATGCATTTGGCCCGCAAGTTGGCCGCAGGGATCACACAGTTGAGGAAACACCCACCGGAGGTAAGAGGCCTTCCACGGCGGCTTTCATGGAGACCCGAGAGCTTGAAGCGGAGCCCCGCCCCAACACTGGGCCGCACACAATCACCCCACCACATTCGTGACGTCGTCGAAGGACAACGCGGGGAGATCGTAGACAGATCGCCGGCGCCGCAGGAGGCGTAGGCAGCTCAGCCGGCGGCCGTCGTGCACAAGACGCAGCGCAGGCGCGGTCCCCCTTCTGGGGCGCCGTCGTCGTCCTCCGACGCGCGGCTCCCGCTGCGGCTGAGGGGAGGGCCAGCGTCCGTGCCGCCTGTGAGGCACGGGACGTGGTAGGCGTGGCAGCAGAAGAAGACGACGATGGGGACGTCTTGAATGGCGAAGGGGTCGAAGCAGAGGCAACACCGGCCGCCGCCCTTGGTTCTTGACTTGGTCTCCGTGTTTCTGGCCGCCGCCGCTCTCTCCGCCATCTGAGAGCCAGCTCTCTGACCCCTCTTCTCGAGCTCTTCCTCCTCCACGCTTCCCAAGTACACCGCGTGCCTGGCCTCCTTGTAGTACTTTACCAGGAGGTTGACGCAGTCGGCCTACCAGGAACCATGAGAAATCTCACGACCATACAGATGCTGCAGAAGAATTTACTGCGTGAGGTGGGGGTGGCACGAGCCGAATCAGAGGTACCTTCAGGATGTCGTTGCAGCCATGCCGAAGGGAAGTTTCCGTCCGGTAGTCTGTGATGATCTTGACCAGGCGATCCCTGAGGCTGCACCATGAAGAAAGAGTGCAGAAGGTAGAAGCCAATTAGTCATCTTTGCAGCTTAAGCACAGAACGAGAGACCAATCCGATGACTTCTGTATACGGTAATGGCCTGCATGATACATACAAACACTAAGATCTATAAATATATACAAGATGGGAAAATGGCACCGAACCATACTAATGTGCCTTGAAATGGGTTCCTACTTTCTGAGTAGCTTGCTGTTCTTGGACATGGGGAGAGTGGACCAAGCTTCGACCGGTTTGTTCGTAATTTCCTGGCGTTTTCCTCATAAACAACCGACAAGCTAATGTGGCTTCTAAATAGCGGTCGAAGTACTCAAAGAGACGGTAATCAAGGGATTCAGGATCAATCTTCTGACGTAGACTTCACTAAAAGCTTGACATTTTTTACCTTTTTCTTCCTGGAGAATCCCTCAGCGCCCCCAAATAAGTAAAAGAAGCCGAGGATTAGATCGGTACCTTCAGCTTACGTATGAACAGTTACTCCGTCAATCTAGCAGTTTCCTAAGGGTCGATCATGGTCATAGGAACTTTAGAAACAGGGTAATACAGATTTCAAGCCTCTATATTTTTTTTTTTTGCTACGGGTTACGAGCTATGGGATCCTCCCACACATCCACAGCTATTTTAATCAAAGAAGAAAACAAAAAGAGAATTCCTCGTCTAAATAATTTAAAGATTTGAAAGCCTACATCCAGTAGATTATCTGCAGGACCATAAATTTAGAAAATACGCTACAGTTCTAGACAAAGCTACTTAAAAAATCGGCAGAATATAAGCAGCCATATAGTACAAGGAAACAATACCAAGCAGTTCCCGTCTTACAAAAAACTGGATACGCCTCAAATCACAGAGAATTATACCTCATGAAAACAAGTTGTCAGGGCTGGCATCAGATGATGACTTATTCAGTCAACCTGAGCGTCCCCGGAAGAGATATTCTATGATCTATTGCGTGATAATTTTCGATAAACATTTGGGAAGTTGAAAATAGTCATGACGGTTTCAGAATACACATGATAAAGTTTGTGATCCACTACCCACTCGTGTTTATAGATCGTCCATCCAAATGATATTACAAGCATTAATCAAATCCACCCGTGGACAGAAGTTACAGAGTAAGAAGGTAGTTTCAGCGCGCAACCATAGATATGGATAAAATAATATGCAAATAGTAAAGCATCATTCAAACGATATTACTACATTTATTGAGAAGACGAGCTCACCGGGGTATCCGCAATCCATCGGGAACCATTCGAACAATATAAAGAGGATCGAGGTTTCCAACAGTGTGCTCTAACAGTACTCCTATCTAATCAATTTGAAAGCAAATAGTTAGGGACAAAAAAGGTTGTTCAGCAACAGAATGCATTTAAAACCGTCAAAATTATGTACCATTTCGGGCTTGTGGCGACACTGATTGATTAGTACCTCCCAGAGTTCATCATCATGCTGCATAGACACAAATTCTATTGCCTGCAAATAGATGATCCGTTAGTGCCATTAACCGCCAAATGGTTTTCCACCAATCAAACTAGCCAGAGCAGAAAACAAAGAGTAGTTGAGGTAATATGATGCCATGCCTCCTCTATATCCTCCAGTTTATTAATGATAACAGAAAGCGCTTTCCTTGTGTTCCCCATCCTACCAAGGATGAAGACCTGCTCCCTCTGAAGATCCCTTTTGACACAGATTTCATATGCCTGCTTGACGCACTGTAAATTAGTCTCCAAACAATTATAACTGAATGGGCGAAGCAACCTGGATCCGCACCTTGTCTAGTCTATAGTGCTGACTGCTATGAAGGAAAGGAAGCAGCATTTTTGGTTCATAGTCCGCATAAAGCTCAACCTTCAAATTGAAATAATAAAAAGCCTTATTTTGAAAATAATTACCAAATAAATAAGGTAAAACTTCAGTGTAAACATAATAGAAGATGGTTATCTTGTCTTCTGTCTAGCATCATTAATTTTCCGCTAAGCTGTGTAATGAAGGCAGTAGAAAAATTAAAACGAATAAAAATATCATCTCCGATGTTTCTTGTTCAAACAACTATAGTTTTCAGCCAATAAAATTGAACATCCTTACAGCCACAGTTGTGATTACGAGAACTGCCATCATTAGATATTTTGTAATGCACAGCAAGTAGCAACTCATTGGAGGAAATGACAAGGGGCTTAACTAACAAAAAAAACCACTCCGAGGGGATCCAAGCTCGAAATGTACTGCTGCATCCCATAATGTGGAAGATGAATAGAGAAAGAAGGTACTGTCTACTGAAACCTAAGAAGTAGTGAGATACGACAAGATTCTAAATATCCTAATAAGAATCGGATGGCAACCAAGAACAGGGGATTTTCCCGTATCCTCTCTCATTTATCCTATTTATCATTTTATTGGTAAAAGTAGAGAACATGACAAGGAGAAAAGAAGAATTCTATTGCAAGGATCAATATCACAGACCCTGAAAGTCTGTTGGAGATTAATTTTCCAGGTGATGATACATGACAGTTACGTCACTGATTAAAAAAATCTGATGGCATAAGAGATTTTTCACTGTCAAAATGTACGACAGTCTCAAATTTTGCACCGTTTTTTTAATCTTTAGAAAGTTGACGCTGCCACATTACTAAGTGGGGCACATGCGATCAACGACTCCTTTAAATCCAAAAAAACCTAACACAATATGGACATCATATCATTAACAAGATAATCATCCTATTTATGTCTATTTGTTTGTGGAAAACTGATTGTCAGTTTGTACGATAACATGCAAGTTCTATGGTAACCTTACAGCGCATTGATCATAGTAAACGATGAGAAAATACGAGGAATAATTAAAACTATAATTAGTTCATTCTGGCGAGAGACTTCCTTTAAAACATTCAACTTCAGACTATAAACGAGAGACAGTGTCTCCAGTAAAACTAGTCCAAGGTCTATACACCTTTACGCATAACAAAAGGATATCGCCATGAATGTCTTTTTTTTGTGTTATTGACAGCACACAGCATCAAGTACCTTACAAACAAAGCGTATCTATCCAAAGGGGTAAAAATGAATGTTAACCAAAGCTTGATTGATCTTAATTCAAAGAAAATGGGAGGATCATTACAAGCTACTCAGCCATGGTTTACTCAACTGGTAGAAGATCAAGTTAAATTGCCATGTAAGCATAGCATCGTGGAAATATCTCAACAAATTTTCTAACAACAATCTTACTCTAGGCTCATCATATACAGAAAATCACCTGTAAGTCATGAAATTCTTTTCCAGCATTCGTGTCAACCTCAAACAGTAAATGCAGGTACAAGTGTAACAAATACTTTTTATCACACTTTCCACTAGAAGACAATAGCTGATTGACAACTTCAGATGCAGAAACTATGTCCCTATGTTGGATCAACATAGACACAGCTTTTTTCGAGTCCACCATCATCAATTGGACAACCTGTGAAGAGGATGAAGAAGATGGATCCAAGAATTATATCCCGCGGAAGTTTCATTATATGCCATAACATCAAGAATCAAAACAAAAGCATCCTGATACAATGTTAGTTAAAATAGGAAACGAGGTTCAATTCAATCTTATAGAGAAGGTTAGCTGTGGGTAATAAAGGATAGATACATGTTCATTTCATCCACTTTACTGTGTGATGTCTGTGCACTAGGTTTACTATGCCTTTTTCTGCATCAGGTTCTCGCTCTCTTAACTCAAAAGTTTTACAGGAAATAGATCAAATATAAATGATTCACAAAATGAAAAATAACAACAGAAATTTGAGGCAAAGTTTCACATAACATTATTCTGATGGTGTTTCTTTCAGATATTTGCTCCGGCTCCCCTGTGCGTTCTCTTTTCTTTATTATGAAGAATTTTAAAACCAACCATTTACAAGAAATGACTTTTGGCTAGATATGAGTAGTTATTTAACCCACGAAAAAGAGGATCTATATGCCGTTTTTAATGCCTACACCAAGACAGCATATAAAACTGTGGATCAACAACCAATGCATTCCTAATTACAAAGGCTCAGAGCTTCGTTCCTTGATATACTGAACAACCCAGGCGTCAAAATATCAAGTTTCTGATCAGTCTGGTATAATGAGTAGCACGAAGGGCAAGCCATTTTGAGTACAGGCTCTCAATGCTAGCCACCACACAACTCATTCAGTCTTCTATATCTGCCATTAAGTTCCCTGATTATACAAAAGCATTAGTCAAAGCTCTAATAAAAAAATTAAAGAATCGAACTAATCCTCCCTCATAAACTGCAAGAGATCCTTAAGTACAGTAAAATAGCAAGCTGATTGAAATTCAAAATGTAATTAGGGGAAGAATGAATTCTTTTTATTCTACATCTTCAACCCCTCCCTCCTCATATCAAGGACCAAAAAAATGGCCAGTTCAAACAGGATTGAGCTCCACCGCATTTAACGGAAAAGGGAAGAGTTTTGATCAGCGATTAGCCCTGATTCACGAAATTGAAGATTTTTGTAGTTATTTTAGGAGACATTTTCTTCTTATCAGATTGGAACCGGCTGTGATTATTTATTCTAGTATACACATCTCTGCTTTAAAAAATAATAATGTTTTAAAGGTTAATCAGCTATTTTTGGAGTAACCCCATCCATCCCGGGTCATCATTACCATCATTAGTCCGAATTCCATTATAGCCAAGTGGGTGTTTACTTTCTTTTACACTAATCATTTTCATAAAGTAATCCACTACAAATGGCAAAGATTATATTGACAACAATTCGACTAATCAAACATTCTTTGAACCACTGACAAGTTCAAAAGGCAGATGGTAGGAATAATTTTATCATGCTTTTCAAGAACTAACCTTGCCTTGAATAAGATCATATAAACTGTGATTCTCAATAAAGTCAAACACTTCAGGGTTCATCATCTGAGAAAAGTAAAAAAGAAATGAAATTAATGAGGAACAAGATAGATACGTTGATGAGCATTTGCAACAGTTTCTTTCAATCACTGAAATTCAGATCAGGTACCATGTATTATTCACATGGAATACCACCACAGCAAGTGAAGGTTCTCAGTATGAGCCAGGAGATGAAAGAAAATGGCAATGACCAGTAAAGCATATAATGGACATAGTAAAGTTCCTAATATCGACATCGCAAGATGAGAAATTACTTTTGTTCTTTCTATGGTGGATTGATGGCCAATTAGAACTGGAATAGGCTTGCGTTATCCGATTTTCCCTAAGATACCCAAGCCATCCAAGTTTGACAAGCTCAGATCGCAGAGCAAGTCACTTGAGGGCCAGTTAAGTATAAATTCAGATAAAGTTGCTTAATTCTCTCGACCAAAAGAGCCAAATGGTGGGAACCCACCCTGATTACGGATTTGAGTTCAGTCGCTTAACAGAAAACTAAGTTAACCTGGATTAACCAATGACAGAAATAAGCGTGTTATCAAGCTGAATGGAAGACAAACAAGAATCCAGAACCTAGGCTAGATTAACCTAGTTAATCCTAACCAATTAGAAAACCGGCTCTTTTACATCTGTTAAGCACTATACCTTACTGCCTAAATCTGTTTACCGTAGGTAAAAAAACATCAACTGAAATACTTACATCAGCATATAACGCAAAGGCTTTCTCATACTGTTTATTGATCACATATAGCTCAACCAGTGCCTTGTCGTAGAAAAAAATAGACAAAGTTATTAAAATAGAAAGAATAAATAAGAATAAATCCTGATCTCAATAAAAAAATGATACCTCTTTAAGAAGTTCGGTCGTCGATGGTGTATTTAGTTGAGGTTCAATAGCAGAAATAACTGGCAAAACAGAATATAGCTCCCGCGGCCATGATTTAACAGTTGATAGGAGGTCCTTATGAAAAGATGGATTATTTGCCAAGGCAACGAGTGCAACCTAAATGATTAGTGCTTTCACGTGAGAAAAATCAGCATCAACGAATTCCACAGGAAAGCACAAAGATTTATACAAAAAAAAAAAAAAGGATACACATTTCTGGACCTCATAAGCAGTATCACTCAACCGAGGATCTGCAATCGGCATATAGGGAACCAGAGAAGGAAGCTGACGTAGATGAGCAAAATGGAAAACCCATCTGTCAGGAACAACCTTGTCAATTTCCAGAACCGCAAATACAGTCTGACAAAACGTGCTCCAGGGGTACCTTTCCCATGCTGAAGCAGAACCACGTAGTAACTTTGGACACAAGGATGCAGCTTCAGCATATTTCCTTTCAACAATCAAATGATCAAGATATCTAGATCCCACCTGACCATATAAAAAGATTTATAGTTAGATGCCTCCAAAACTATATGGTTGCAAAAACTATAAAAAGATTTATACTTAAATATTTTTAGCTTATCAGTTGGTACCACTTAAAACGGGAAGCCAACTGATAAGATAAAAAAATAACATTAATTGCGACGTTTGTGTTGTAGATAGGCCTCTCTTTCTTCAGTAAGACATTAATAGAAAAGGAACGTAAACTAATCCATTATTGTATTCGAGACGCACATTCAATAATAGTGGAATGTTGAACCATTTCCTCTGTGCTCTTGCTTCCTCAAAAACAAAACCTTTTGTCAAGAAAAAATAAACCGAAAAATCGATGAGATTCTTCATGCACGAGACAATGGAAAAGAAATGACAAGAAAATCCTCCCTAAAATTTATATTCAGGTTCAATTATAGCACACATGCTTCCCACAATCTGTACAGTTAAAGATTATACATATAAAGTGCCTAAATCCACCTCTATCTAAGGGATGTATCCATCCTTAAGATGGATACTGAAAATAATCCGAGTTACCAAACAGAAGAGAAGAAAAAGGTACATTAACTTTAAGTGAACTGTTTATCAACTTCAAGATGTGGCAATTAAATCAATATCCTAGTATGAATGATCACCAGGATTTGTCATTGCGTTCTTTTCTTATATATGTACATTTCAAAGAAAAAAAAATCTCAACACAGGATAGAAGTATAGCCTTTTTGAGAAATACATTGAGAAATAAATTTGAGAAGCCCTAGGGAGGAAGGCATTGAGAAATACATTTCTTATAAAATACATTTAGAAATACATTGCTTATAAAATACATTGAGAAATAAACAGATAAACCAAAAAAATATGTGGAATACACTCTAAATCGTATTCCTACCATGACAAAATGGTGGCATTGGCACACTGGTAAAACCATAAAACCGACCTCTAATGTACAAAAAAAAGATTTATTTCAGACAGACCACGGTCTGTAAATCGTGAGATGAGGAAGCAAATGCATTCCACGAATAATTCTTGTAAGTACAAGGCATTGAAAAACAGGCAAACACACAGATCTACGAGATACACAAGTTGCATTAAGTTAACACAGTTCGTCAAAAGCTCTCTTCAGAGTTTTCATGAAAACAACAGGTGACTCCTGTAATTCCATTTCGATCAAGGCAATCAAAAAGTAATTTCTATTTCATTTACAACTTCCATATTTCTTGTTCAGTATGCTGCCTTGAAGAGCACAGACAGAAACAAGTTTGGTCCAAGAAAACGTGGCAATCCTCCACTCAATCTATGCCTCTATTTCATAAAGGAATTTTATTCCCCAGCCAAAGCCCAGAACGGATGAGGCATTTAGAGCAGAGTGTCAGATGCATCTTGAACCGTACTACTGTAACGGACATTTCAACTGCGATATAATCAAGTGTTTTCGAGACATCATTTCAGGTTTTTTTTCATTAAACTGAAAACAATGAACCTTCGTCAACTCTCACAAAAAGATTCTCGAACGGATTTTCCATTAAAAATGAGTTCAAACCCATATGATTTTATATGTCTGCTTTAAATTATTTTCTTAAAATCCCCACACTAGATAACATAAATACAAATTCATTCACTTCAAATCAGGATTTCAAGTACCCAAGAAAATGCTAAAACAGCCCCTCAGCTATGAAAGACATGACAACTGCCAAACTCAAAATGCAAGAACACTTTTTCATGTGGTCACCAATTATAAATTTTTATTTAATAATAAAATAAATACCAGAAAAGACAGAAATAGAATATGAAAAATTAACTTCATCCAGCACACCTCATCAAGAAGCTTGGTGCGCCCCTGCCCTGCTTCGACTGCAGCTAAAGCTTTTTCATGAAAACCATGCTGAAGAAGCCAGGATATATGATCTTCAGCATCCCTAACACTCAGATAATTGAGGTTAGGTTTGATGAATAGGAAAATAAGTTAAGTTACATTTTACCAGAAGGTGATCATTTCCAGAGGAAGATAACTTATCAAGAGAATGTCATAGATAGAGTGACTGCCAAACAGAACAATATTTTCCCCCTCTTTTTATGAATAGTAACACAAAATACCATTTTCCCCCGCTTTTCATTGTGGTTTTGTAACACAAAGTTAGAGAACAAGAGAAAGTAGTAAAATTATTATGCTCTCAAACTTTTTTAGTCTCAGATGAAAAAATTCTGATTCTCAAAATCGGGAATCACAAAACCACAATGAAAAGCGAGATGCAGTGAGCAAGAAAGGTAACTGACCTAGGCCTCGCAATAACTACATCCTTTGGGCATACAATATAGTACAGAGGTTCATCACCTGCAGCCCACTGACCGCCTGCATAACTGCTTCCTACATTAAATTTTGAGTTTAGTAGTTCACATCACCTAAATGGAATTAAAATCATTTCAAGAGATTTATGATCATGATGGAAATATAAATGGGAGACACCATACCAGTGAAGGGAGCATGAGCAAGGCCATAGTCCTTCGCCAAGTAGTGTTCAAAACCATGTACAGGAAGAGAATCAGTAGTGAGTTCCTCATTCTTCCAAGTAACAATATGTACTTCGGGTCTCTGTGCAGTTCCCTGCCCAGAAATCAAATCCATCACATCTCAAACAAAAGTACCGACAACAAAACTTTCAACGATTTATGCTTTAAAGAAGTTTCTATCACAGATTCCTAATAATCATTTAAATAACAGAGTTCATATGTTCAACCCAAAATTTTCCAAAGAGAATATTAGGAGCACTTCAGTAGTTTATTGGACAAATAAGATCATCTTTTGGAAAAACAGCAAAAAAAAAAATTTTGAAAGGAAGATCTATTTCAGCCACCGTACTAAATCTTTTGTAATCTACATAATTATTTATAAACAGCTATGATTGTCAAAGGAATGTTTATCCATGGCTGATATTGAGAGTGAGAAACACAGAGCTTAAACTCTTCATTTTTCTACCTAATGCAGTTTATCATATATTCTTCTTGAATTTTCTCTCTTCCATACCCAATCTTGCTTCATCCTTTCTTTGCTGTGGTTTTTGTTTGTCCCAATGCCCCAACTCAAGAATCAGAGGCGGCTTCTTTCAAACCAGCCGAAGCTGACGTGGAGAAGGGTGAACTCCACCGTCCTGTACTTCATCAGGTTAACTCAACATCTGTCGTGCTATTCTCAACATAAAAGCATGGACCATTTTTTTCTGGGGGGGCAAAACCAAATTAGATAACAAATTATTTTCCAGGCTCCCATGGTGATATCATCTACATCAGCACTTTGGGATTATATTCCCATGAAAAGGTAATAAAACATCCTGAGATGAACTTAACTTGCGTTTCCACGGCCATCTGGTTTAATTCATCAAAAGAAGATATGTATTAAAAACTTGAGAAATTATTCCTTAAGCTACATGCCAATCAGTAACAGAAATCTGTTTCTTCACAACAGAAGTTGCGACATGCCCAGACTCTGGTCGTCCAAGTTGAAACTTCATTTTATGATAGCCTTGATGTAACCAAAAATAAATGTCTAAATATTGTCAAAATTCATCAACTGTCGTAAACAACAGCATATTGAACTCGCTCAAATAAAGGACCAGAAAATCCTGTACCTAAATGGAGAAAGGTTAATGTGATACAAAACTCGAGAGCCAGGACGAAGTACAAAAGAAAGTTTGCATGCAATTAATAAGAGTTAATTAACTTATTCAGATCTCATAAGTAAAGACGAATGATATCGCCTCAGTAGATTAGTCTGTGGATTGAATAAATTGCTGTTGTTTAAAATAGCAATGAAACACATCAACTAAACCTGAGTAAGTTACCTACAAAGGGTCACCAATATACATAATGATGCCCTAAGAATTAAAATTGGACAATCATGAATTTTTGGAACTTCAGCAAAGATGCAACGTCATCTCCTCTGTTAAAAATGTTTCCCACTAAGCTAGTAAGGTTTCAAACCAGATTCCTTTGTAGTTGGGAGTTCACATGAATCTGTTTTGTACCAACTGTCATTATATGATCTTTCCATTACCCGCCTTATTCTAAACCATTTGATATTAAACCTTTAATCAGCAGCAATACCTCAAGCCACTAAGGATGAAAGAAAGCTCACTCATAGAACTAATATAGTTGCTTCTATAGAGAGAATAGGTATAAAATGCGAAAATGGAGAAATTACATCGTGATAATATTTAAAATACATCAGTTTTACAAAGAAAAACACAACTGCATGCTTATTAAGGAAAAACCTGCACAAATAGAACAGTAATTCTTTTAGTGACGTCTATTTCAAGTATTATATATTATTTAATGTATAGGTGATGATCGGAAAAAATAATAATAAAAAAGTATGAGAAAAAATAACAGTTGATTATATGAAGGACAAAATAAATTTGCACCAAGAAAACAGTCATAAGTTACCTGACGGGAAGGAATGGTGTTGCTGGAGACTATTCCCCCACTGTATTCTTCAGAAATGTATGCCAGCACAACCAGAGCATCACCATACGGTGCAATGCCAGAAATGAAATAGCTCGTTTGGAAAGATGCCACAATGTCCGCATATTTTGTTGATGATAAATGGGCAATATTATCTATTCCATTAACTCCTTGAGATGGTTTTGTCCTAATGGCAGCAATCTTTATGCTTCTTCCCCATCCAATAACCAAAAGAGTGTCATCCTAGAGATTGAAAGAAGCAGTCAAGATATCTCGGAAGTATAACCTGATATGGATTACTTTTTCTTTATCTAAAACAAACCTGCCAAACAATGTGTGGTAGCAAAAGTTCAGGCCGTGGGTTTCCTCGTGGTTTTTCAATGAATGCAATACGTTGATCATTTCCCATATCGTATATCTTCACACCTGCATCATTGGCCCAAGCAATAAGGGTAGTCCTCCACTTCACAGCATGTACAGGTCCTTCACCGTAGTGCAAAACCTGAAATAATGAACGGAACATGATGTCAGAATATCAGGCGCTTACCGTTTCTTGATGTTTTCCAAAGTGTTGATCCTCGTATCAGAACATAGGAATGTCAATACCTTGTCACGGTAGCCCAGCCACGTCTTTGTATTTAGCAGGAGATTGCCAGCTAAACCACCAGTGACAAACCTGCGAGATGACTTTCGAGAAAAATCTGGGTCTAGAGCAAGTGTTTTCATTGGGCGATGATACACAAACTTGAAGCACTCATCAGTAAAAAGCCCGTTGATAACCACTAGCCCATCATCTGAGCAACTTCCGATGTACTCTCCTTCTGAATCAAAACTAAGGTCATTTACTGTGGCAGAATGAGCATGAAATTCCTTAACCTGAAAGAAAAGGAAGGAAATAAAGAACAAAAATAGCTCAAAGAAGAGAATAAAAGATGACCAAGAATTTGGAAAGATTTACGATAAGTTGAATTAGAATTTCAATCACCTCCAATGCTGGAACTTTAAGCAAACTTACGTAAACTTGAATTTAAGCTCATACACCACACATCATTCGTGGAATAACATTACACACCCATTCTCCGTTCTTAAACATCAAAGTACTGTTTTGACCTCCCAAAAAGTGTGGTACGTAAATCCATCCTGAATTCCCCAGTGATCGCAAAGTTAACATTATACCGATAATTATGTAAACCTACATGAAGGTTTTCCAACAATCACCCCAATAACAGACCAGCTCTCTTTACATCCTAAGGGGGTCACAGGGAACAGTTAATTACCATGACATAATTTTTCATTAGTAGGCAGATGCTGCAACAAGAAAATTAAATATTACATGTGGCAATTCGAGCACATTCTCCTAAAAAGCTAGAAAATCAACTGAAAAGCATGAAGAAACAGTTGAAGCAGACCATTTTTAGGTACTTCTCATAAATTGAAATAACCTCATTTAAAGTTTTTCCAAGTTTTCCGTGTAATTCGTGAAAAATCGTTCTGATGACAGAAAATTTCTTAAGCGCAATGTGAGAGATTCCAACCATTCCTATCAAAAGTTCAGTGCTCAACACAGTAGTGCCTTTGCACTTCATACTCTACATCATACATGTTCACTACCTGGCCCGTGCAAAACATGCGACAAAGCACTGTGATAACATCCTTCTTTGAACAAAAGCATGAGTCCTCCAACCCCATAAGCTTCTCTAAATTTGCAGAGGTTGTGCATCATCGTGACATAAAATATTAAGAGATTAGACTGCAAACTGCATTCTTCTTCCTTGAATAACTGAGCCTTTAAAATCAGGAACCGTTTAACTTTTTCCCGCAGAAGAAAAAACGACGAAGATTGCTCCATTTTTTCTCCATCCTTTAGGTTTCTTCACGATCAGGGGATCCAAAAGATTTTTTTATCCCCTGTTAATCGTGCAATGTCATTTATCTGTTTCCGGACATTAGACTATTCAAAAATTTCAGACATTTGATCCGCTATCCTTTCGGAACAAGTATACACCACATTACCAAATTCAGATTGAAACCTTTCTCACCTCTCCAAGCAAGTGAAATCATATGTTTCATTCGAGATAAAGATCAAATTTTCAGCTATTAATTCTTTTGGAATTATCAACATGTTCAAAGCTATTAAAAAGCGGTGAATACGGATTATTCAAACAGAAAAACGGGAAAATATTGACAAACATTATTTCGCTTTATGTTCCATCGTCAACATGTAAACCCTTTCAGAGGCTCTTCAAGCCTGGCTAGATTCAAATATATAAACCATTGAATAATTGTCCACTCTTTTACGAAGAGTGACTGTTCACGGAGGAAGATGGAAACCTTGATTCCGTCTCAGGAAAACTGTTGAAATCATTCGGTACTCTACAAAGACAAAGTGAAAATAAGAGGGCAAATACACGCCGTGTCGGCCAATTGTGCGATTGATATGCCGATGATACCATAGCTGAAGAACCTCTGATATCTTCCTCCAGCAACCGGAAGCAGCATTTTTCCGTAATGTTCTTTAATGTTCTCTCGGAATTATCCCAAAAGGCATTATATTTCCTCCCAGTCCATCTATTCCATTGGATACCAATATCAACTGGACAGTAAAACCATCCAGGGCAATCATTCTCTACGCATGTCACTTGTTTTCTGTGACTTGAAATGAACCTGAGCAAATTGCGTGAGCTTCCTTGTCCCTTCTGCAGAAAGCGAATTGCGCACTCCGTGCATATATTTAGTACTCTCGTCCGATAGTTTCACATAATTCAAAGCCGAACCAAAAAAATTTACGCTTGTTGATTGTGAGAGCGGATAAGCTGAGAAGAGAACTCGCGGCAATGGGATACACGAGAGAGTGAAGCAAAATTCAAGAGGGAAGGAAAGAAAGGAAGAGGAAATAACGAGGGAGAGAGAGAGAGAGAGACGCGAAGATACCTGGTTCCCCTGGAAATCGAGGATGTGGACGACACCACCGTGCGTACCGAGGGCGATCATCCTCTCGGAGATGGAAATAGATGAAGCCGCGTCCGTGGAAAGGAGAGAGGGCACGCTCCCTTCCATCCTTTGGTACTTTAGCCTGGGCTCCTCCTCGTGATCATCTACGTCCACCTGGTCACCTTCCTCTACCTCTTCCTCTTCCTCTTCCTCTTCCCTCTCGTCGTCTCCGTCCACACCGTTCTCCGGTGAGTGACTACTCTGCGCCATGCCAGGCACTCTTGCCCGAGCCCCCGAGCTCTTCTTTTTCCCCAACAGAGAATGTGGATCGGGACGCAACAAAAACAGAGAGATCCGACGATCTTTCTATTACTGCCGGAGCGGACAAGAACCTCGAGGGCCTTCCCCTCCCCAATCCGGTCGCTCTCCGCGTCCCCCCCCCCTTCACTGACTCAACCAATTCCCGATTTCCGTCGCAGAAGCTCCCCTCGTCCCCTCGTCTGCGAACCCACTTCGACCCTGCCAACAACAGAGACTTGGCAGGGCCCAGAGCACAAAATACCTTATTTATATAAATAGATTTACTCGCCACCAATTTTTTTACTTTTTATATTAATTATAACGCGAATAATTGATATTCATGATGAGCCGATTGAATGATTGGGTTCGCCCGGCCCACTTCAAACACAGAAGCCGGCCCAGTCCGCTGCTTTTACGGATTTTTCTACTAATAACCTTCAGCGTGATAATCATGGAAGTACCATACGCTGGGCATTAACTTATTTCCACGTTGACATCCCTATAATCATAAAATTACACGGCAAATCCAAACAGCAATTTTTTTATTAAAATAATCAATATAATTTTATGTTCGATGCATTACGTTGTTGGACTGAATATACACAAAAAAATATTACTTTCTGTACATACTCCCTTCCATTAATATATATTTTAAATCGCCACGAATTTTAATTAGTCAGAAAAGCTCCTGAGAGATAACTATAAACGTAACATTAATTATTTTATATCAAAAATAGAAAAATACTTTTACTCGCCGCCTAATTGTATATGTACGGTCGTTGCATTGAATCAAAATGGATAATTATGTTATATGATACGGTCTATATATTTTTTAGTGACACAAAATAAAAAATTTATGTACAAATGCCTCATGTTAAAAAAATGGTATATTTCATTTCATTGTCGTCTTTTAAGCGAACTCTTTACGTGTACAGTCTAGAGGAGATACTATTAGTAATATTAAGAAATTATTCGCATGTATTAACTGTGAAAACTGATTTTTATTTTAAGACACGGTAAATAAAGACTAATCGTGTCGGCACAGGAAAATTAATCGTGTCAATCCCAATCATCGGACGGTCCCACGCGGGAACATCACATCGAGGACGCTTACCCTCCCCCCCCAACCCCGGTCACAACGGTCTCGCTTGTCGTGTAGCTGATAATCGAGTGGTGGTCGTGCCGTGGTCGGTGGGCCGACTCGTGGGCCCACCGAGCTCAGCCCAGTTGTTTTGGCGGCCCATTGTGGGCTAAAGGAAGTTTTTTTCTTAGAAGCGGACGAGGCCGAGCTCCGGATTATTGTTAGGTAAGCCTGCCCAGGCGGGTCCACGTGTACGAACCGGGCCGTCAGCTGGGACCCGCGCCCGCTAGGAGCCCGTTTTCGCTGCATCCGGCCACGTGGGAGGCCCGGCTGCCTACGACGAGATTATGCGTCGAGCGTTGTTTTCTTCCTACCCGCAATCATACCCGGCCGGGATCCGACGACGATCCGATTGCGCCCGTCAAGGGGGGCGGCGGGTTGACCTCCCGCGGCCGGCCGGGTTTCCAGCGGACCGGTGGAATTAACGGGCCTGTTTAGGATTTCGTTAACGTTTAAACGGCGGGTGGGGGGGGCATGTGAAGGCCTACCTCGACTGTCTAGGAAGACGATGGCACGAGCTCATCGGAATCAGCCAGAAGCCGCTGAACCTGCGCAGTTGGACGCACCCGACGGCCTGGTCGTCGACGGCCGCTCTCTTTAGATACCTAAAAAGGAAGAAGTTCTTGTCACCATCGCCGTCGCGACCGCGAGAGAGAATATGCAGACGCTTGGATAGAGGAGGGGGGGGAGAGAGAGAGGAATTATGGTCGTCTTATCCATCCGTTACCCTAATGAGGGAAGGTGATGGATTTCGCCGGCGCACTGTGACCAGCGCAGCGGGGGGGAGCACTCGCAGTCGACCGCTCTCGTCCATCGGGGTTCTAGCAGAAGGGACATTTATCCTCCCAAATGTATTATTTGTCCGGCTGCGGAGAAACTGAGCTGAAGCAGGACGCGGCCGCAGAGGGGACGGGTGGCTTCTCTTCCTATCTCCATCTACATCTACATCTCCTTCCCCCTACGCCACGCCTCTGTCCAGTCGGCTCACATGGGCGAAGGGCGGCGTGGGGGAGGGGGGCCTACCTCGGCAGTAGACGACAACGGCTGCCCGAGAATAACCAGTGTGGGAGGGGGAGGGGGGGGGGATGGCTTCCGGCGCCGGAACGGGCTTCCACGTTGCCGGAGCAGCTAAAACGACGATTACTAAAGCGGCGCGCCCCCCTCGCCAAAGTCATGGCTCATGGCTCATGGCCGGATAAAGACCAGGTTCCCGGAAAAAAAAGGGACATAAGTTGAAGTCCGGAGCCTCCCCGCCGGCAAGAGATTTCCTCCCTTGGGCGGTTCCTCTCTCATCTCTCTCTTTCTCGCTCTATCCATCTCTAGCCATAGTTGGGGTAGCTCCTACACTCTCTCTCTTTCTGCGTATCTCGGCTGTCTGCCTCCAAGGGCGGAGCAACCATGCAGGAAGAGCTATGCGGCCTCAAGGTTTACATCAATGGTAGTCATGAGTACTTCCTCGACCAGGTAAATGGCGCTTTTCCTTCTGTTCCATCTAGTCCTCGAGTCTTGGTGATCCGGCGCGAGTCGGCTGAATCGATCGAATCTTGAATTCAAGAAGGGGACAGTGGCGGATCTCCTGATGTGTGGATATATTTTCTGTTGTGGCTGTTGTTGCAGAGGATCCTCTGCATGTTCTCAGGGAGTCTGAGTAGGATGGTTAAAAAGGAGAAGAGGAGGAGGGAGATCGAGTTCGCGGAGCTGGAGATCGCCGACTTTCCCGGCGGGGCCGACGGATTCGAGCTCGCCGCAAGATTCTGCTATGGAAATGGCAGAATTCATATGAGCCCATCGAACGTCAGCCTCCTCCACTGCGCCGCCTTGGCCCTCGAGATGACGGAGGAAGTGGTAACCTGCAACCTCCTAGCCCAGACGGAGACCTTCCTCGAGGGGCTCTTCTACTGGACCTGGAGAGACATCCTCGACTCTCTGAAGAGCTGCGAGCCTTTCCTAGACGCCGCCGACGACTCGGGTCTCCTCCAGAAACTCTTTTCTGCCCTTCTTGGCAAGATCTCGGCGAATTCTGAAATCCCTCTGGTTGCGGGCACCCCCTTCGCCTCCTCATCCTCCTCCTCCTCGTCTCCCGACACCTACGGGCTAAGATTCTCCTCCTCCGCCAAGACCCCCGACAGCATCAAGCCCTGCTCCGGCAGGGAATGGTGGTTCGACGACCTCACCATTCTCCACCCCAATGTTATAGAAAAGCTCATCACGACACTCGGCGCCTACGGCAGCGAGAACAGGAACCTCATCCTCACCAGGTTCCTACTCCACTACCTCAAGACGGCGGTGCAGAAGGCGAGCAGCGGCAACGGCGGCGGTGCGGAGGATGGGGTGACCTACGGCGGCCTCGCGGACACCGCCGTCTACGGCGTGGTGTTGATGGGGAGGACAGCCTTTTCTTGCAGGGGCCTCTTCTGGGTTCTCCGGGTGGTCTCCGGCCTGGGCTTGAGCAAGGATTGCCGGAGCAAGCTGGAGAGGCTGATAGGCTCCATGCTCGACCAGGCCACTCTGGACGATCTCCTGGTCTCGGGGCACGACGGAGGGGTTTATGATGTGAACCTGGTGTTGAGGTTGTTGAGAGTCTTCGTGAGCCTGGATGACGGCGGAGTGGCCCTTCAGAGGATGAAGAAGGTGGGACGGCTGATGGACAAGTACCTGGGGGAGATCTCCCCGGATCAGAGCCTGAGGGTTTCCAAGTTTCTCGGCATAGCCGAGAGCTTGCCGGATTCCGCCAGAGACTGCTTCGACGGTGTCTACAGAGCTCTGGACATCTACCTCGAGGTGAGGCGGCTCCTCTTCTCTGACCACGCGCGCTTCATAGCTCGTTCAACAGATAGATATATCAATCACCCACCATACATTGTCTCCATCTTATCGATCGATTTCCCGTACCCAGACGATTCAGTTCATCGTGCACGCGATTTCTTCGTTCCTCTGCCATCGCCGCCTGCTTCCGATGTGTTCGATCGAATTAATGTTTTCCATGATTGTGAAGTCGTCGAAGCCTCTGACTTTAAACACCGAAGCACTACGACTCTGCACTGTCTCTGACAGTTCGAATCAACTCTTGGTTCCTACGGCTATATTCAGAAGGGTTCTAGCAGCGGTCCGAACAAGGACTCTTTCACTGCCCTCCGGTGAATCGGTTCTTCTATCGTCTCGCAGCTCAGCTTCTCCCGGACATCGATCTCCTTCCGCGTTTAGTCACTTTTCCAGTCGTTCTTATGATTTTTCCTGTTTGACTCGATGGGTGGTGGGTGGAACCTCTGTAGTTCTGCCATGGCTGGGCTTTCCCTGTGCAGAGTGAGGCCTCTTTTTCAACGTATTCAATGCCCAGCATCTGTTCGATTGATGGGTAGTTGATGATTCTCTATCTCTCTCTCTCTCTCTTTCTGTCTGATTTGACCGCATCGAGATAACGCAGTCCGTGGGGGATAATTTCGCAGTCACACCCGGCGTTGTCGTTCGAGGAGAGATCGAGGTTGTGCCGGTGCATAAACTACGAGAAGCTCACACTGGAGGCCTGCAAGGAACTGGCGAAGAACCCGAGGATCCCCCCGAGGAGCGCCGTGCAGGCGCTGGCGTCGCAGAGGACGAGGGTCCAGAGCAGGGAGGACACGGGGGACGCTCCCAGTCTCAGCGCGGCGTCGAGCCCGGCGGCGTGCCACCGAGGACCGGGCTCCGAGAGGGGGGAGCGCTCGCCGCCGGCGGGGAAGGACGAGCTACGATTGAACCTGCAGATGATGCAGTGGCGGGTGGCGGAGC